>VXAD01011236.1:0-66348 GCA_013399195.1 Dicrurus megarhynchus | reverse complement strand
CCTTCCCTTCCCTTCCCTTCCCTTCCCTTCCCTTCCCTTCCCAGAAATGGCTGGAGCCAAGCAAAACATTCAATTTATTGGATTCCTTTTGGCACTGGGAGTTACTCCCTCCACAGCTGTTACACACAACCACACCACTAATTCTCTGTCCTATTTAGGATTTCAGTGCCAGAAAGAAATCCTAACTTTGTAGGGGAAAAACACGATGCAAGACTCAGGTGAAGGGATGCAGCAGGACGCTGTACACTTAATATACACAATTACATTGCAGAGTCAGGGCACTCCTGGAGGCTGAGAGCCTGAACAATGAGATTCTGAGTCCTGCTGTCAAAGAACTGCCAGAGAAGAACACAGATAATTGAAATAATTCTTCCTTTCTGGCCACATTTAAGCTGTGTGATGCTCTTATTAAGCTCAGACTTTTACCTATTCCTTATTTATTCCCTCAAAGAAAATAATAAATGCCTTCTTCAGTAAAGCAGGGGAGTCCACAGATTCTGAGCCAGACCCAACAGATTTGTGCAGAACCCTTAAGGTTGGAAAAGCCCTCCCAGGCCATGGAGTCCAAGCTGTGCCCAGTCCCCACCTTGTCCCCAGCCCAGAGCTCTGAGTGCCACCTCCAGCCCTTCCTTGGACACCTCCAGGGATGGCGACTCCAAACCTCCCTGGGCAGCCCCTGCCAAGGCCTGAGCACCCTTTCCATGAAAAAATGACGTATGAAGGCTCTCACAACAAAGAATGTACATTTTCCCAGCTCTCAAATTTCTCTAACAGTTAAATGTGTCTTGTCTGGACTGATTTCAATCCTATTCCCTAACATTCATTTCTATTCCCTGCAATAACATAGGTGCTCAGACAATAATTCCCAGTTTCTAACTCCATTCTGGGCATCATGGGATTAAAAGCTTTTGTGTGTAGCACATACATTTCTTGCTGTGCTGTAAGTCCAGCACAACTTGCACCTGCTTGTACAGTTGACTGAGCTAAGAAATCTACTCCCAGTTCTCTTACCTGGAAGCCAAAGCCAACCACTCGGACATGCAAGATGAATCTAAACAAAAGTTTTGGAGTTCTGCTTTCATATGTCCCTAGAAATCCATCCTAAAAATTATTTTTCTCACTGGAAGCCTGACCGTAAACTTCTTATGGCTGTAATTCCTGATTTCAGCCAAGTCAACAGCAGCAATTCTCAGTGATTTTTGTTTTAATAAACGTGTGTAAACTGTAATGGCCAGTTAATTGGCAGCCAGGTTTGTCTTTCAATATTCTTATCAATATACTGAAAGTATCCAAGACTACAGGTTTCCTCTACATGTTTTTCTTAAGGCAATGTAGTTTATTTATATTCTTTAAGCAATGCAGCTGCACCCAGGAACACATTCTAAAAATCCTGCAATTACCAAAAAATTGTTTAAAAGAAAGCTATAGCCCACATTTCTTTTACCTTATTACTAAAAATAACAGTAATGTTTGCACTTATAGTGGTGCAGCATTTTTGTAGCCTTAATTTTTAAGCCCATCCAGCTCTCACTCTTTACCTTTGTATGTGTTGCATATTAATATTATTATTCTTGGCTCCGTTTATAGCTTCATGAAAACTGTACAACCTACTTTAGTATTCTTTAGTCCTTAACAAGTGAGACTGGGAATTGAGGAGTAATCAGCAATGGTTATCTTCCTTTCCTATTTAAAAACAATAATGATGTTCACTCATCCTGAACAAGGCCTTTAATTAATCATTGTAGTAATGCAGACTGAAGTCCCAGTGTTACTATCACTGACGCATAACAGTAATATTAAGTCCTGCTTAAATGCTTTTATTCTGTAAAAGAAATCTTTACATCAAGTCCCAATAATTTAGTAAATGAAAATATAGCCTCATTGTTCTAGTTCTTACAGAATTTTCAAGCAGGTGTGTTATTTTCAGGCAGCTATTTTTTTTATCCTGCGAGAGCTGACAGCTACACTATTTGAAGGATATATTTTCAAGCAATGCATAAATATATTTATATATATGTATTCTCAGTATATTTTCCTTATATATATTTAATTCTTATCTTTAGAGACAAATTTCTCCTTCTATAAGGTTTTTCACTCAATTTTGTAACACATATCTAAATTCCACAAAGCGTAGCTTAACCTCCGGGTCTGTTTTTTGGTTTAAGACTTCCCTGATATAATGGGCATGGGAAGAACCCAACTTTGGGCATTACCCCACACACTGGTATGCTGATTGACTGAAATACAATCTTCACCTTCTATTTAGATATGTTCCTCTTCTACTACTAGTTAATAGCCTAATTAGATTAAAAGCTACCCAGTGCATCTTTTTCCATGTGAATAATTTAAATGAAACTACTAATTAAATTCTTCAGGGAAGCACACAGCTATTTATGCTGCTACCTCGGAGTTCCCATCGCAGTGGCCACGCACACATCTCCTTGTTCTGTCACATCTCAGAGCATCCCCCCAGGCTGGGAGTGCTGCACAAGGAAGTGCTGTGCAGCTGGATTCTCTGGAGAGCAGGAATCAGTTGAGCAGGGACTTAACAAACTCCAGTTCCTAAGGAAGAAAGAAAACAAAACCAAAAGGAAAGGCATTTCTGCAGCAGCCTGAAATGCAAAGGGCCACATTTCATATACACTGTGCCCTATACAGTGTCATACTCTGAAGGCAATGAATTACACAGAGGTATTGGGGTGTTTAACACCTCTTCAGCTGGACTCCACATAGATTTATTTTTACAGGATTTGATACTTTTTTTTTCCCTCAAGCCTTGTCACAGCTACTCAAGGAAACTTTGGCGAGTATCAGCTTTGCTTTCCATCCTAGATTTTCCACAGCTGTCATGTAACACTCTGGTCCTGCCAGTAGAGGAGTGAGTCAGCAAGGCACAGAGATGACAGTGTTAACATGAAAATCAAAAATAAAAGAAAAAAAAAAGAAAAATGAAAGAAAAAGAAGATGGAGGAAAGGTTCTTAGGCTTCCGTTGGGTGACATGACATTCCAGAGCCAGGGACTGTGCTTTGCATTCCAGGCAATTGTGGACAAATCTCTTGACCTCTGAGCTTTCAGTACCAAATTAGCAGTCGTGGATGCTGACTTTTGCCTACCAAGATCATCAGGTCACAAACACAGGTATCAATCGGTGCCTGTGAGGCACCTTGGTAATGTAGAAATCAAAGCACGAAGTATTTGTCTAGCTGGGTAGAAACCTGGTATCAAGCTCTCAGCATGAAAATTGAATCTGACTTTTAACGAGGAGATTTGGATAGGTGGTCCAGTTTTGAACTTAAAAACACTGAGAAACACTTTCCAAGTATTTTTTTGTCCTTTTAATTAGAGCCTTTTCTCATTTTTCCAATCCCTTTCAACAACCCTCTAATATTTTTTCAGCCTTGCCTTTTGAGGGGCAGGCACAAAGTGAGGCAGATATACTGAACAAGGGGATATCAAAGCCTGATTTTCCCCTGTCGCTTTAACCACATGAAAGCTCTCCAAATGTATTCCCTTGCTCCTCTTAGTGGTTTGTATAATGAGATCAGTGGAAGTGAACACTAACATCTCCCTGTTCCATTTGCAGCTGCTGGGAGCTGAAGGATAGCTGTGCTATGGTAATGATTCTATTTGAAAAGGGAATATTTGCTACTGCATTCTTTCTTACAGGGCTTTTTTTTTTTTTTTTTTTTAATGTTCTGACTGTGTTCTCAGTTTTGGGGAGGAAAGGGAGGAAATAGAAGAGCACTAGAGAAAGGGATGATCCCTGCCTTGAAAATTTAAAATCTGATGAGAAAGAAAGAGGACAGAACTAACTGGTGGTCTCAGAGGACAGAGAAAAATTTATGACAGGGTAGGGAGGAAGGAAAGTCTGTGATTGCTTATCAAAGCAACTTTATCTGGAGCTCTGATGCCCAAAATAACTTGTGCCAGTCTTCAGAACTGGAACCAGTAAAGTTCTGCAAGAATCACAGGATCCCAGAATGGGTTGGGTTGGAAGGGACATTAAAGCCCATCCAGTGCCACCCCTGCCATGCCCAGGGACACCTTCCACTGTCCCAGGCTGCTCCAAGCCCCAGTGGCCAACCTGGCCTTGGGCACTGCCAGGGATCCAGGGGCAAGTCCTGTCCTTGTCTCAAATATTCCTGACATGCTCAATGCCCTCCCTACAGCATCCTGTTCAAAGCAGCTCTTCACATGATCATCTTCCATACACATCAAGGGATTTAACAGTTTTAGATATGTTCCACAGATAAAGCCATGACAGCAATAAAACAGTGCCAGAAAAGGCTCCCAAAGCTGACATAAAATTGGATTTATTTGCTGTATTCTGCACACATCCTGCTGTGATGCCACTCCAGGCTATAGAAGCTACTGCTCATTCACAAGTATGGAATGCTTATGCAAGAATGCACCAGTGCTCCCAGACAAGATGCAGTTTTCCTCAGAAGGGGTGTTTTATGATATGTGGATTCTTATGGAAAAGAAAAAATATGCAGACTTTCCCTTTGATAAGTTCCGGCTGAGAAGCAATACAATTATTTTTATTTTTATACAGATTTTCTTCTCCAGACAGAGTAGCCAGGGGGTGTGTCCCTTTAACATATTATTTTCTCTAATAATACACAATTTCGAGAGGCTTGCTCCCACTCCTGGGCAGTGCAGTTGTTAGTCCCTCTTCAGGGATCACTATGGCTTAATCCTAGTTCTGAAGGAGAGTATCATTAGGACTTTTTGAATAATTTATTTTTTGATTCAAGTACTGAGCCAAGCAATAAAAACTAAGAAAAAACTATGCAGATCAAATTAAAACGAAAACTTGCCACTTTTTCCTCATCAATTCTAGAACTTTAGGAGTTTAAATTATTTTGATTTGCAATGTGAAATGGCCCCATTTTGTTTCAGAGATCTCTTTGGAAAAAAAGGAAAATAGAAAGGTAAATTTTTTAAACTGTGGGTAGATGAATATTGGTTGTGTTTTATTGTTGGCTCAAAAGTTAGTCTAAGGCAGAGTAAGAGAGGAGATTGAATCTGAATCATCATCTTTAGGGAATTGTCAGCCTTGTTGATTTTGTCTCTGCTTTACTAATTATTTTATATCTGAACACAATCTTGCTGAAGTCTGCATGTAGCTGGCACTGACAGAATTCAGAGAAAAAAAATCCAGAATAAAATTACAAAAGGTCTTGTAGGAAAGCTGTAAGGCAAATGCATGAACAGGTAGCAGTTACTAACAGCTGAGCTTTGCCATCCAAATTCACATAAATGTCAAATAATCAAGAGATCTGTCTCGTTTGTGAGCCTCAGTGAGCTAACTGTTCAGAACCAGACTGGCATCAGCCCACAACCTGCTGAGAGTGATGCTGGAATATCACCTTGCAGCATTCCATGACCATCTTTTCCTCAGAAATCTCTCAGCAGCATTTTACTCTTCTAAATCAGAGAAATCAGACATTTAGGAACATTGTTAATTCTTGTTCTCTAATTACAGCATGAGCTAAGTGATGTATGGGGGCTTGACACATGAGATCAATTTGTGGGCAAAGAGCTTGGAATGGGGAAATATATGTTTTTGGGGGTGCTCGTGTTAATTAAACCAGGATAAAGAAAGCATGCATTAGAATATACATACACTTCTCACCTTCCACNGCCACACTGAGCTCAGCCCAAAGCTTCTCCTCTCCAGGCTGAACAATGGCAGCTCTCGCAGCCTTTCCTGCCAGCAGAGCTGCTCCATCCCTCTGCTCATGCTGCTGCCTCCTCTGGGCTCTCTGCAGCAGCTCCAGGTCCTCCCTGTGCTGGGCCCCAGGGCTGGAGGCAGATTTTGGTCACAAAAAACTCCTAGATTTAGGCAAGGGGATGATATGAGTTGTTTCTAGTGTTTGTTGATTAGCTGTTGGTACCTGTGAATGTGACAGCACTTGTTAGGTCATTTGAATATAGAATAGAAAAAATCCTTTTCCCTTGTTTTTTTTTTTTGTAAATGTTTGATGCAGTATGTAATTTCACACAGTCACAATAAAAAAAAAAGGATCAAACATGGAAATAGTTGCTTTGTTTGCCAGTCAGAGAACAATGCCAGTTGTCAGCATTTGAAATATTATAGAGCCATTTGACATGTGTACAAAAAAGATTGTGCATTCTTGACTCGCCTTTTATTGCATCAGCAAATAGAATTACTTAATAGGATTACTATTGAGTTATATTGTACATTTCCATTTCAGTTACAGCCTTTGTACATTGCCTCTCTTTGTACTTTACACATGTAACTCTATTATTAAAATGAAAAATAAAACATTGAAGTGCAGGCTGGTTCATTAAAAAAATATTTACATGGTATATCTCAAAAATATTTTAAAACTTGAACAATTATTGTAAAACAAAACTCCACAAGCCAAAATTTATTTTTCATTATTTCACAGAATCCAAGTCTCACAGATTGGTTTGACTCGGAAGGGACTTTAAAGGTCCTCTCATTCCACCCCCTGCCGTGGGCAGGGACACCTTCCACTGTCCCAGGCTGCTCCAAGCCCCAGTGGCCAACCTGGCCTTGGGCACTGCCAGGGATCCAGGGGCAGCCACAGCTTATATCAACATTAAACCTGTTATTTATGCTATGTAGTTAAAAAGTATGGATCAATCCAATTCATCATTTGAAAGATCATTGTTTCTGTTGGTCTGACCCAAAGGAAATCGGAGCAAAAATGGGATGTTGCTCATGGGGAGGAGAGAAAACTGAAACGACTCGACAGTGAATGGGCACAGTGTGGGGGATGTTCCTCTCAGGATGTCTGACTGTGGTTGTGTTTCTAAGCTGAAAGCTGGTAATAGCTACCATTTGAATTTTTGGCAAATAATTTGTTGCAGTTGTAGTTGTTCACATGCACCATTAACTGCCAGGGCATATATGGAAAAAAATTCCTTTCTTTTGAAGGGTGTTTCATAGCTCTTCTGCTATAAGACTTACTACCCTAAGCTATGAAAAATTTCCCAATTCCAAACTGTTTCCAACTCTCCAAGAAACCAAAAGTCCAACTGTACCTATTGGAATTCTTCACAGTGTTTAGAAGCAACCATCACTTCTGTTTACAGTATAGGATTATAAATTATATTGAAATATCATTCAGTTAGAGTCATTCTCCAACACTGCAAGGAGATGGATGGTCTCCAGGGTAAGGTTGTCATGAAAAGGAAAATCAAACCAGCTGAATAATACAATAAGTCTGTGTATCAAGCCAGCTCAACCAAGCAGTGATAAGAACTGTGGCAGGCTTTGAGGAGCTGGCTGACAGATTTCATTTGTCTGAGTTCAGATCCTGCCCCAGTGTCATATGTCATATCCTCCCACCATTCCTTTGGTGTTTTACCAGCACCCCTCCAGGTGCTGTCAGGGGATTAGAAGGAGTCTGCCAGTTAAAATGCTTGAATGGATAAGTCAAGAGTACAAGTAAAGAGCCCACTTCATCTATTTTTGGAATTTTTTACATGCCACAGAATTGACACATCTTTTGCATTTGGCTCTGGGATTACACATCTGTTAAACTTTAGGACACAAACGTGCAGTGCAGTGCTGAAATGGGACATAAATAGTATGTCATATTTTATCTGACATAAATAGTAATGAGAAGGGGAAATGAAGATGATTAAGCCCTTTGACAATATCAAGAGTTATCTTTAAATCTGTGACAACTGATGCAACATCTGGAGCCACACATCAGTTATTACCAGTGTCCCTACAATTTAAATGCAAAGGCCTGTCCACCTGCAAAAAATAGAAGCTGCCCTGTGTTCACTGCAGTGTTTCCTCTGTGACTTCCTCATGGATTTTAACTACATTTTGCATTCACTGCACTGAGGTAATACAGAGTCCCTGAATGATTCAGGTTGGAAAGCTTTCCAGGACCATCCAGTCCAAGCTGTGCCCAATGCCCACCTTGTCCCCAGCCCAGAGCTCTGAGTGCCACCTCCAGCCCTTCCTTGGACACCTCCAGGGATGGGGACTCCAAACCTCCCTGGGCAGCCCCTGCCAAGGCCTGAGCACCCTTTCCATGGGGAAATTCCTGCTGCTGTCCACCCTGAGCCTCCCCTGGCCCAGCCTGAGGCCATTCCCTCTCCTCCTGTCCCTGTTCCCTGGGAGCAGAGCCCGACCCCCCCGGCTGCCCCCTCCTGTCAGGGACTTGTGCAGAGCCACAAGGTCCCCCCTGAGCCTCCTTTGCTCCAGGCTGAGCCCCTTTCCCAGCTCCCTCAGCCTCTCCTGGGGCTCCAGCCCCTTCCCAGCTCCGTTCCCTGCCCTGGACACGCTCCAGCCCCTCAGGGTCTCGAAGTGAGAGGCCCAGAACTGGACACAGGACTCGGTGACTATAAAGAGTTATACTTTACAGACCTGTCTAGTGCACATTCCTGAGTTCTGAATGAGCTTTGAGAAATAATTGAGATTACTAAAGCAGGTATCCAGTGACACCTTAGTGCATAAATATGCAGCTGATGATTCACCCACGCTGCATCTGCTGTGGCCAGTCTGGATGTCCAGGTTACCCTGGTGCTTCCAAATCAGCACTGGGTGCCTGGGCTCCGGCAGCCGCACACACCGTGCACAAACACAGCCCAAGAGCAGCTGTGCTCAGTTTTGGGAAGCAGCTCTGATGTGTTAAACACTTCAAACAACCCAATATATATATATTTCCCACTGCTGCAGCTCAGCAGGAGCAAGGGCTGGAGCACCATGAGCAGCAGTTGTCAACACAAGCACACAGAAACACTCCCAAAATCCACCACTCTCCATTCTGTGCCTTTCCAGGGATAACATGAACAAGTCCTCCTGTCAGGAACCTCAGGGCTTCGGGTTTTGAAGCTTCCAGCTCCAGCAGACACAAATTCCCATCTCATTTTACACAATTCTCTCCCCCATATTTGCCTATACGAAAGACATGTAAAACAATAAAAAACCCAATTAAAAAAAAAAAGTAATCAAAATAGCACATTTTGTGGGTAAAATTCAGCATCACACCTTTGATGCGAAATCTGTTATAATTTTAAAAAACCCAATAAAGCTTGCAAAAGATTCAGAAAGCATTATCCATGAGCACTGAATAGGTACAAGTTTTAATTGCAAATTCTTTGCTTACTGGAGAAATCTTTGGACATTATCAGCACCCTGAACAGAAATGGGAAAGGACAAACTACAGTTTAAAATTTAATGGCACTTTTATTTCAGATCAAAATTGAAGGTTTTGCACAGCATTTATGTTCTAGTCCAACAGGTTTCTAAAATCAAGGGAATAAAATTCAAGTCCAACATTATTCATTAAAAAATATTTACATATATATCTCTCAGCAAATGTCACTTTGTATCTATTGAAATGACAGGAATATTCATTCCCATAGCAGTGCTAAGCTTTTTGATCATGGACAGATCTCTTGAAGGAAGTGGACAAAGGGCAAGTATCCAAAAATTCCTGAGCTGCCAAGTGCACCTGAGCTGCAGATCACAACACAGACACAGCAAGCAAATTGTAGAAGAAAAAATAATTCTAAAATTCCAGTTCACATCTAGTCAAGACATGGGCTTCTACATTTTCATTTTTTATTAATTTTAAAATCTTTACCTTTCTATCTGTGAGCAAAAATAAGAGTGTATGTGAGTGCAATTGTCTGGAGGGAAAGAAAACAGTAACTGAAGCTGCCTTTAATCAGCAGCACTCAGCAATAAAATAGCTGCCAAAAAGCTGTTTCAGTGCACTGGAGTTACCAGTGCAGCCTGATACCAGAGTGCCTCCGGCAATGTAGCTTTGACACACTGGTAATGTCTGCAACTTGTTAGCAAGGGTTATATTAAATCATCTTGTCACCAATTCCAGCTTTTATCAAGTTAACTTAAACAAATCCACCACTTAAAATAGAAAATGTATTTTTTTCTGTAGAGTAAGTCTGGTTACAACATCTTTGAAATCTCATTTTCCTGTCTATATCTAGCAGCAGACTTGTGTGTGGAAGACACAAGAAAGGATAAGCACCTCTTTTTTTTAATTAAAAAAGTATAAAATGGTAAAATGAAACCATTTTTCACTCCCAAACTTTAAAAGCACTGCCTTTTAAATAATGTTCATCTTAGCCAAAATGAGAAAGAAAAGCAGCTGGTGGGTGGTGCAAGATTTAACATCAAAAAGAAGCTCTCTACAAGAAACAATATTTTTAAAGAGTTTACACTTGGTACTGTCAGTCGTGTTTTGAAATTTGGCACCTTTGATACTTTAGGGTTGCAGAATCAAATAAAACAATTAAGTGTAATAGTGGAGTCAAAGGATGTATATGAAGGATGACACAAAACCCACGTGGCAGCAGTAGATGGATTGATGGCATGGCACAGATGTCAGGGTGACTCCAGCCCTGGAAAAACTGGAATTGCCAGAGAGGGGGGGGGCTGTGACTTCCTAAGAGAGCACAAACTGCAGCAGGGACTCCTGAATGGACACACACCCACGTGTCCTAAAGTTTGTGAGCTCTGGGAGAACAGCAAACCACCACATTTGCTTTTATCTAAGCTCTTATATTACACAAAGGTGCAATAAAAATGTCTCAAAGTGTTTCTGCCATTTCTAGTTAAAATATTTGAAAAGTATCCTGACATAAGCCTCTGCCTTCTCCTCGCTAAAATAAATATAATTTCAGTAATCACAGTAGATTAAATCCTGTGTCTAAAATGTTTTTTCACTCCTAAATCTAAATTTAAGTTGCTAACAAATAACCTGATAAGAAACTAAAACTGACCACTTTTTTTTCAACCGTTGTTGACTTTCTCAAAGTAAATTATGCTATTTTTTACCAATTTGGCAGAAATTGATTGTGCTTCATCTCTCGGGGATATCAGTCTCTTGGGCAGAGCAAACCCAAACTGGGAAGAGTGGGATGCACAGCCATATTCCAGGAAACTTTAGGGATACAGAGAGCTGCTGTGTCTCCTGGCTCTGAACTCAAGGAATCTGGGTCAAGCTTGAGCTTCTTAAACTTTCAGAAAACTGGGAAAGTTAACGTAGCTCTCAGAGGAATGGGCCTTCCTGTGTTCTTCTGGGTGAATAAACACTACAGTTGTTTTGAATGAGCTGTTTTGAGTCGCTTGAATTAGCAGGAGCTCCCAAAGGAAATTTTCCTACTTGTGACAAATTCAGTTGGGATTGCACAGTTTTAAAAGAGAAGATTGTGACTAGAGGATTTAGCCTGGGAGTGATTAATCCCAGTGTTGTACACCTGTGACTAGGAAGGGAGGCAGCAAATGTTCCTATACTGAAGTGTTTGAAAAAAACTGCAAAATGCTTCTCCAGTAATCGTGTTTCCCATCCATGAAGAGGATTTGCTGAAGCTTTACAACTCAAAATGGGGTTTTACACTGTCCTAAGTGACCTGCTTTGCCAGCCAGACCCCTCTAATCAGAACCTTATTTCTGAAGAAAACTCATCTCCATTGGTCACATGTGAAGGCAACCAAATACCCAACTAAACCTGTTGGGTATTTGAAATCTTCCTCTTCTCTTTCAAAAATAAAGAAGCATCTCCATGGATGAACACAAGGGCACTGCAAAATGCCCAGGGTGCCCAGAGCAGCTGTGGCTGCCCCTGGATCCCTGGCAGTGCCCAAGGCCAGGTTGGCCACTGGGGCTTGGAGCAGCCTGGGACAGTGGAAGGTGTCCCTGCCCATGGCAGGGCGTGGAATGGGATGAGCTTTAATGTCCCTTCCAACCCAAACCATTCTATGATTCTATGATGATCCTACAAAAATACTCTGCCCCCACAACTGAGCTCCATAACTGATTTCCTTTCAAGAGCTAACTAAAATATCATCACGGATTTTCTTCTTCAAAACCCATCAGCTACCACATGGCAATGTAGATGGGCAAAATTCACACCTCAGCTGGATGAGTTCATGATAGTTCTGCAAGACTGACTTACAGGTTATCTTGATCACTGGAGAGTCAGTAAAATTCTATAAGTTCCATATCTCAGCAAAGTTACTAAACCCTTTAGATTTCTAGTAAATACACAACCCCATGGTTTGACCTTCTTTCTCTGCAATTTACAGCAAAGGCGACATTGCTCACCTTAAAAACTCCCCTTGCAAAGAGAAGCAAAAGCATGAAAAGTATGAGTTGGTGGGTTCTCTCCACATTTAGAAGGGACAGAAAGCCATTCCTCATACTTCACTCAGCTCCATCTTCAGCTGGTTCCTTAGAATTCCACATTCCTTAATCCCCCCATTGATCACTTCCTGAAGATACCTGCACAGAACTCTTTACCTGAGCAAGGTGGGGAAAATAAAGGGAAAGCTGATTTCAAAGGGGGTTGGTTTAATAAGGAATTTGTTCAAGAATTCCACACATGCACCCTACTCCATGTCTAGCTGTACTTCATTTATCTAACTTACCTTTGCCTAAGGAGGAAAATGGGATTCTTCTGGAGCCTGAACACTACAAGATGTACAAGACAGAACAAGTCCATGTGTTGATTCACATACATTACAAATTCAGCTCCTTAAACCTGTATCTGTATATAGGAAATTATTTTTATTTACATAATTACAAACAACATACAAGGAGAGGAGCCTAGGTTGCAGTCCAAAGGGGTTTTTCATGGGTTAAAAGCACTGTCTATTGTATATTTTTTGCCTATAAATAAAATCAAGCCCATAATTTGCCCAAACACAATGACATATTTAATTGGATAGCCAAAATAGTCTCACAGAAAGCCATTGGGATACTATGTGTGTCCCCTTTGACTATGCAGAAAATCCATATTTTTCCAGTTTTATAAAAGAAATGGGCACTGCACATGCTACTAACATGTTCTGGAATAAGGTTTTACAAAATCTCATATTAGTATTCATGTGACACTAAAAAGTCACCAATCTGCCCTGGATAAGAGATGTCTAGAATATGATCCTTCTTTTTAATAAACAAAATCTTTTTATTCATGGAAAAAGATGAAAAGATGGAACGTTTCACTTGCATTGTGAAATTTGAAGGAATGACAAGTCCCTTAATACCAGCCTATGAAATATCAGATTGCATCTAGAAAGGTTTAAAGAGTTTATTAATCTTCAACAAAGAACAGAGAAAAACTCAGAAGCACTCAGTGTGTTTTGGAACAAAAAAAATATTACTTATGAAACTTACAGTCATTAAAAAAGGAAATGGGATTTTTCCCATGAACTTCCATTGGCATTGGAGCAGTCCTCAGTTCCTTTGATCACAACAAGAAAAAGTTGAAGTACATTAAGAGAAGTAATACCATAATATCTTATGCTAAATTCAACTTTTTTACTTGCTAAGCACTATTTATTCTGTCTGGTTAACTCTGAGAAGTTCTAGAAGGAACTAGAAATGCCTCTTCTCCTGGCCTTTCCCTTTCTGCAAATATGTTGAAAAATTTTGAAAACAGTCCAGAGAGTTTTCATTAACAAAGGGATGTCAAAGGTACGTCAGGAAAATCTCCAAGGAAAGTTTAGTAAATGTTTCTCCATTTTTAATAATAAATATTGATTATTTAACAGCAAGGCTTCCAGATGCTGAAATGGCAAAAACACTGCTGGCAGCAAATCAACACAGTTGGAACTGTCTACACTGAGTATTAGAAAATAAAGTTAAGTGCAGTAATCTTGGGAATTATTTTACTTCTCTAAGTAAAATGCCTCAGCCGACATTCCTTTACTTTTAATTATTTCATGGTCACCAAATTCACTTTGTGCTGATGTTGTGCTTCAGCCAATGATTGTTTCTGAACAAACCTGAAGTTAAAAAAAAAATAATTAAAAAGTCCTAGAGGATGCAGCCAGGTGGAGTCTGGGCTCTTCCCAGGAAACAATGGACAGGACAAAGGAAACGGCCTCAAGCTGCGCCAGGGGAGGGTCAGGTTGGATGTCAGGAAGAATTTCTCCATGGAAAGGGTTGTTATTGAAATGCTTCTCATCAGTATTTGTTCTAAAAAGAAAGGGGTAGAAGGAAAAATTGTGACATTGGTTGGCTCTTGGTTTGTATTTATTGATTTAAAAATCCATTTAACCTTAACTTGTTCAGTGCCTTATTATGCACAAGCAACGTGACCTAACCAGTGCTGAACAACTTCTGAGAAGGAGCCTGATTGATTTCAAATCCCAGTCATTTAACTCCAAGCCAAAATGAGCATTGGACTGCAAAGAAACAAACAGGCTTCAATCACAAGGGTTGATATGAATCTGGCCACGTGGGGGAAAGCCACCCAAGGGCACAAGAAGAATAAAGAACAACAAGGTGAACAGAGATGTGAGCACACAGGAGCTGTTCATTATGGTCATACAGTAATTGAAACAAAGGAAGTTTCAACAAAAATCAAAATGTCTTTAAAATAAAACAAGGTGTGGAAACTGAATTCAAAGACATTTTGTGCGTCTTCACCTGTTCTCTGAGTTTTAGAGGCTCCACAAAGTGTTTGCAGTCTGCCCAAAGGCTGAGGACGTTCTTGAATTTGACATTTTAGAAAGACAAATCTTCTGAAAAATAGATTCAAACAAGCCTTCCCATAAACAACCTTTCAAATGAAAGTCATACCTCTAATCTCTGCTCAGCATTCACAGGAACTGCCTGTAACTCTGCAAATAACTTTATCCAGTGGTCAGGCGAGCGGGAGCAATTATCCATTCAGTCTTAGTTACAGCACACATCCATGTATATTCATTTTCTGATGAGGTGAGAATGGACTTTCACCTGACAAGAAGATCATTGAGAAAGACTGTAGGCTCCGTTTATTTAATCCTGAAACTATAATGGGAAGAATATAGTAACAATGGGAAGAGTAATATGACAATAATGAGAAACTCATAATATTCAAAATAATTACTGTAATACTCTTTTACCATAGGTATAGCACAGACTGGGCGTGAGGAATACTTTAGCACATAAAAACTTGGTGTAGCATCTCCACAGAGAGACAAGAAGTAATCATTCACAAACAAATGCTAAAAGTTATTAAGCATCAGACTGAGGCAGACAGAAACACAGGGTGAGGAATCCCAGCATGGATCATGATAACAACAGGCTGGGGAAACTCAGAGTAGACACCTCTGGACATAACTTAAGTATTACATGTAATAATGCCAATTAATGATGCTAATAATAATGCACTCAGCTGGCTAATAACAGCTTCCTCTGTGACCTGCAAATCCGACTTCTGGAAACAACCCTGCTAAAGTCCAGCTGAGTAGTTTCACACAAATTTTTTTCTAAACTTCTGTGGTGAGAACCTGTGTCTTGCCCAGTAAAACAGATTAATACAATGTTTTCTGATTTTGAGAAAGACTTTCATTAAATCTGCTTCCTTTTGATCTTATTTTAGAGCTTAACACTAATGATGAGAATTTGATTTCCTGTGTTTATAATAAAGCTGGTATTAGCTATATGTTCTTAATTAAAGCTTTAAGATGTATTAGACAAGGACAGGAGCAGATTTAAAGGTACTAAAGTATTCTTTGAAAAAGTTTCACCATTTTGCACTTTGCTTCCAGTGTATGAACACAGAGATTTCACAGACAATGGAGCCAGAGCTGAAGACTTTACAAACAGGAGCAGCATTCCAAAAGCCCACAGAGGAACAGGAAGAATGGATCATTCCTCTATAACTGAGGTGCAGCAGAGAATGAAGTTCAGTTTCAAAATCTCCTGCTGCAGGAATCTTTTCAAGCTCCCCCAGTCCATGTGGCTTTTCACCCCTTCATCTGATCTCTATTCAGCAGCAGGGGTGAGCCCTGGGGGGGGGGGGTAAGAATTCCATTTATTGAATTAAAAGTGCCATTATTTCACCTTTCCACCTCAAGTCATCTGATTCATTAATAGCACAGAACCATCTGGGCTTAGTTGATACTGGTCACTGAGGTAATTGTCCATTTGTTTGTTATGACTGACTAAAGATGTGAAAACACTGTGTAATACAGGATTTAAAATGAGCAAATGAATCTTAATATCCACTCCTTCACTGGTCTGAGTTTATTTGCAGATGACAGGAGCTGAGTGGGCAGTGGGACCTGGACAAGCTCCAGAAGTGGCCCCAGGGAATCTCCTGAGGTTTAACGAGGCCGAGTGCTGGGGCTGCCCCCGGGATCAGCCCAGGCTGGGGCTGAGCAGAGGGAGCAGCCCTGGGAGAGGCCCTGGGGGAGCCGTGGGGCAGAGCTGGCCCTGCCCCGGCCGTGTGCGCTGGGACCCCAAACCCCCCTGCCCTGGGCTGAGCCCCAGCGTGGGCAGCAGGGGAGGGGGGATCCTGCCCCTCTGCCCCTCAGCTGAGACCCCACCTGCAGAGCTGCCCCAGCCCTGGGGCCAGCACAGGAAGGACCTGGAGCTGCTGCAGAGAGCCCAGAGGAGGCAGCAGCATGAGCAGAGGGATGGAGCAGCTCTGCTGGCAGGAAAGGCTGCGAGAGCTGCCATTGTTCAGCCTGGAGAGGAGAAGCTTTGGGCTGAGCTCAGTGGGGCCTTGCAGGGCCCGAAGGAGCTGCAGGAAAGATGGAGAGAGACAATTGCCAAGGGCTGGAGGGACAGGACCCAGGGAATGGCTTCCCAGTGCCAGAGGGCAGGGCTGGATGGGATCTTGGGCAGGAATTGTTCCCTGGGAGGGTGGGCAGGCCCTGGCACAGGGTGCCCAGAGCAGCTGGGGCTGCCCCTGGATCCCTGGCAGTGCCCAAGGCCAGGTTGGCCACTGGGGCTTGGAGCAGCCTGGGACAGTGGAAGGTGTCCCTGCCCATGGCAGGGGTGGCACTGGATGGGTCCCTTTGAGGTCCCTTCCAATACAAACCACTCTATGATGCTAGGATTTCCTTTTTGAAATTATTCTCATTTATCACGTACTTGCCTTGATCAGCAGTTAAGCTGTCAATAAAACTTGACATTGGGTGGAGAAAAGGAAAGAAATAAATACTCCTCTAGGTAAATTAACAAGTTGTTATATCACTTCTTGTATCTTGAATTACTTTTTCATCCTCTCTCCAAAGCTGGCAGAAAATGCTTTAACACCTCATTAGCTCACTGTTCGGAGGACTAAACTTCCTGCCTGGCCCTTAAATTTGTCAGCACCTTCAGTAAGAAAGAGGCCATAAATATATCACATAAATGAAAGTTTATATCTGCGAAGAGTAGTTATGATCACTAAACTTATGATTATCAAGCAAAATTCAGGAAATCCTTTCCCTTTGCCTGGCTGCATGCATTTCTATTTGTCTTTGGAATAACTTGTGTGACTTCCACGTTCATTATTTGCACTTTGTTACTGTGAACAGCATCAATGTGTCCTCCAAGGAAATGTGATAAATAACACATACCTCTCTTAAATAAATGTTGGTGAATACAGCATATTGTTTTAAGCTATTAGCAACCAAAATATAATTACGAAGCTTTTTGTAACCCCTAAGAAGAGCCCCCTCGGTTGCCATTACGCACAATTAGGTATTTATGGGTAATTTGGGATTTATGAGCTTTAGTGCATGGAATCTGCACCCTCCATATGCTTCTTCCAAATCTCTTAACTACTGTAGGTTGCCGTGGTATGTTATTTTTCCCTTCACATCATCACATTTTGCACAAGATTCCAGACTTCTCACAGTGAAGTAAGGCAGCTGGTTATCCCTCTTCAGTCTTGTTGGGCAAGGGCGGTGGGTTTGCTTCACTGCCCAAGCTGTGCTCAGTGACAAAGCACAGGGAGCCACTGAAGAGGTAAATGTGAAATATGAATTTTGAATATCGCTATGCCAGCTCCTTTTCTTCCACAGGAATTCCACTTCCTTTTCAATCAGGCCAATTGCTTTAAACACCTTTTCGTGGACTAAATTAGGGAGAAATAATTTTGTAGAAGTAATGAGATCACCAAAAGGGTTGAAAAAACTGTGACCCCCTACTCTTTGGTGGAGTGAACTTTATGAGATGATATACACAAAATATATTTTTAATACATATGTAAATAGCCCACAAACATGACAGATAAAGAGGGTTTGGGTTTTCCAGTTTTCAGGCAAGAGGTTTCAAATTAATTTAATTTTATAAGAGGTGTCCAAAGAGGAGATTGTCATTCAGTTGAAATATGTGTTACAAACTGGAGCCCACCTTGGTTTCCAGACACATGCAAATCTTTGTTCCTGCCATTTTACTGACTTCCAAAGATAGTAACACTTCCTTTGTTCTTGATCACTCTGTTTCTGCACAGTTCCACTGCCTCTGACAGAGCCAGCCCAGCTTTCCACCAGCACAAATGAGAGGACAAGGCAGCTCAGGGACTTTTAGGGCTGATACAGTCCGCTGCAAATTGTCTCCACCCAATAACCACACAGTCAGTAGGGAAATGGGCCATTTTCAATTAATTTAGACATGAAAGCATTCAGTCAGACGTGCTGGTTTAGGCCCAGCTCTGTTTGCAGGAGAATATCCTGTCTGTGCTCAGATAAGCCATTTCTCTTTCATGAGACAGATATCAAGAACAGTTGTTTTGTGAAGACCTAAAAGACAGGACTATACTAAAATAAGGCAATGCTTTCTAGGAAATGTATTTATTGATTCAAGGACAAAATTTATCTTCTCTTAAATCTGTGTCCAAACCTAGAAATAATCACAAAATTTGACTTGCAATAAGGAGTAACCAAAGAAAGAGAAGTTCTCTCTTAGCCTGTCCCTGGAAATATTCACACACTTCTTTTTTTTTTTTTTTAACTTATTTAATTGCTGTATAAAAGGACAATGAGAAACTAAGCCATCCTGATATCTGAAGACTTCTGATTTCCTATGTGTAGATTAACTTCATGAATCTTTTTCATTTTCAAGCCCTTTCCATCTTTGTGTTTTCTTTATTTTTGGTCTCTTACATGCCATAAAACTGAAATTTCAGAGTAAATTATCTATACGTCTTCTAAATAAAACAGAGGAGATCGGAATTGCAAAAATTGTTAGGCAGAACTTATAAATAACACTAGACTACAGAGTTCAGAGTATAATGCTACTAAAATATACTTCTTTTGGGTTTATGGCAATCTAGAATTGTCTTCTTAGTGATTAATTAAGGGTAAAATCAATCTGCATTAGAAACTCCTATTTGTAATTGAATGTTCTCCATGAAGAAGCTCTGAATTAAAGCTACCAGAGCCCTGGTTTCATTGTTCTGCATGCTTAATGACCTTCTCTGGGACTGAATGGGGACAACGTATCATGGCAGAAGGTGAACACCTCTATCAAGGTGGCAAAATCCCACTTTTCCCCTTGGATTTCTGTCTGAGGGGATTGACAGACTGCAAAAGCCATGGGGCACAAAATTCATTCTGCAACCACTTGAAACCTGCAAAATTTATACTCTGGATTTGGACAAGAAAAAGAGAAAAAGCTGCCTTTTCTTTTATTTTATTTTAAATCAAGGACCATTGGCAACGCAAGCTGCAGTGATATATAAAGATCTGATCCCCCTCAGCCCCAATTCTATACTTCACCTAATTAAGCAGCACTGAGTTCATTTACACTGATGTGCTTCTGCTCAGTTTGACTCAGATGTACTGCACCAAGATCCCACATTTTAGTGTGAAGTTCCCATCTCAGGGCTCGCTTTCCCAGATAGAATCCATGCTTCCTGAAGGGAATTTTAAATAATGCAAAAACCCGAAGCATTTGGGAATAGCAGTGAAAGTTCAGCTTAGCTTGGGTTTGCAGGCTGCTGGATGTACTGAAAAAGACTTGAGCAGTCCCACTTGGTAAACCCTGCCTGCACAGAAAGGTTCTTTTTGTCACTGTGATTAGTTAGGGAGTTGGAGTTGTAAATAGGAACTTGTTAATGCCTGAAACACAGCATAATAACAAAAAAGGTAAGGAAAAATAATGCAACGTTGTTTCCTTGAAAGAACATATGTAAACATTGATTTAATAAGCCTTTTCATGCTTTTATTTCTGCTTTTTTGCAGTAATAACAATCAAAACACTGGCTACTACAGCAGTCAGGCATAGAGGTGTAGGGAGAAGAAAGCTTTAAATCCAGGATGCCCCCTCCCTATGAAACTTATCCATTTCACCTTCACTGTACCAGGAAAAAAGTGATTTCTAAATGCATCAATAATCTAAGTCCCACATTTTGGTCCTTTGTTGCCCCTGAGTCCCTTATCTTTATGGCAGGCTGTGATATTATCTGTCTCACTGCAGGACAGAAAATAAGAGGGCTGTCAGGATGACATGCGTCTAAAAGCAGGAGCTTACTTTAAATGAAAGACCTTCCAACAATTGAAAATATTCTCTCCTTTGGGTGTGTTGTTTGATATTGCTTGACTTGCCAATACATTTGGATGGAGGCCAAAAAGCAGGAAAAAACCTTTCTAATGCCCATGCTCAGGCTGAGCAATATGGAACAGAGCAGAGCCTCTTGTTTTTGGAATTCTGTCCCAGAAGGGAATACTGAGCCTGATCCAATCACTCCCACGTTCCAGTTAAAATCCACATTTATTTTGTGTTATGTATAACTCAGGATAATAGAATCAAGTTAATCAATAAACACAAACTGTACTTGCAGGGTACAAAATATTTACAGTAATAAACTGAATATTGATACAACCCCTCATAATCCCTTAGGTTGCAGCACATGTTAAAGATTAAGTACTGAGCAACATATTTATCTCACTATGAAATATTTATCTTCTCCCCTCCTTTAAAGGATAAATAATCTATTTTCCCTGCAGCAAAAATATTTTGCTTTGAAAGTACTTGTTTTTCTTAATGTGATTTTAATACTTAATTTAAAATTACGGGTTTATTTGAATGGAATATGTGTTAGGACTAAAATAAAATAAGAATATAAATAAAAATAAAAAAATAAAAAAAAGAAATAAAAACTAGTCTTACCAAAAAAGAATGGAATTTTAGCTGCAATATTAAGTGGAGCCAAATTAGGTGGTACTTCAGGGACACTACTGAGCTAACTCAGAAATAATCCAATGGCAGAATTTTGCTGTAGATGTCATACAAAAGTAATTAGAGTTTGAGATTTCAAAAAGCATTCAGTCTTGGTCTAGCTCTTTCTTAATCCTCAAGAATTCAATGATAAACCACTCAAAAGCTTTAGTGGAATCAGAATTAAGTTTCCAAAACACTTACCTGATATATAGTAATTACTCGTTCTCCCTCCCAAAAATCCTCTCCTCCCCCAACTCTGTTCTCATCAGAGACAAATATTTTGGGCACTGTATTTGTAATGATAGAACACTAAAATCCAAGTATTCTTAGCAATATGAACTCAAGGACAAACCAAGGTGTCGGGCAGGCTAATTTGTGCCCAGACTATTGCAGAAAATAATGCAATCCGTGATGCGTTTTTCAATAATTTCAATAATTCAACTGTAAGTTGTGAAAAGTTCACATGAAATCCTCTTTACCTAAAATTTGGCCTTTCTCCTAAAATGCTTTCTGTACACTGAGTTTCCAGCACTGTTTAATTCCTGCCACACACACAGAGTCCATTGATGCATATTGGAATCACTCAAGGCAGGACACGTAAATTGCAGGTGGAATTTTAGCAACTCTAGGAAAATATGGTGGATAATTGTAGGAAAAGAAGAGGTGTTTATATAATTGAGACCACAGCAGAGTGAGAAGCAGGTATCATTCTATTGGGTGGTTTTTTTTCAGTTCAAGTATTTGGGGCTTTGGTAATTTTAAATTTCTCTGACAGCAGAGCTGTAATTATTACAAACTTGCAGTAACTAATTATGTTTTCTGATAGTGAGCAAATTACTTCTGGGCAGTTGTAACACACAGGTCTAGTTTTCTGATAACAGAAAGGGTCTGCAGTGTTCTGTTGTTAATCACCTCACTCATTTAAAAGTAAAAAGAATGATATTTTCAAAATCTCATCTTTGCAAGATCAACTTGGCATTCACCACTCTGTGTGTGCTAAACCTTTCCAAAGTGGTTTGATAGCAAATTATGGAGAAAACTGTATTTTTAATTCTCTTTAGAAAGTAAATTTACATTTGCTATAAGTGTAAATCATTCTCATATTTCACCACTTTTCCTCCACTGGGTACTTAATTGTCCTGTAAAGCTTTACTTGACTTTTGTCACTCAGAGGTGGTTGGAAGGCAAAAAAAAATAATAGAAATAACAAAGCCTGGAACACCAAACACTCGGCACACTGCTCTTCACAGGGGAAGGTACCATTTAAAGGGAGACATTCCCAAACCCCAGGATCCACATTTGTGTAATATCTGACTGTGCTGCACTGTCTGGCTGAGGGTGTTATCAGGGTGCCTGGGCACACTGACAGCCTTGTGGATGTGCAGGAGGTCGACTCCTGTGGGAATGCAAATCCAGCTCTTTTAGACAAATGATGTTCAGCCCTGAAAGCCCAGTAGCTGTTACAGAAGTGGACTGACATAAGATAGTGCAGGGAGATGCACAGGGCGCTGGGATGTAGGGAATGGCTCAGGACTGGGACTGGGAACTCAGCAGCACTTGAGCAGCTCACCTGGGAGTGCCTTGCCTCGAGTGACCCCAGGTCACACGAGGGTGGCACAGTGTTGGCACATGCTGCAAGTGCTGCACTACCAGGAACACAGTAAAGACACTATTTTCACCTCCCTTCACACTGAGCTCAACAATCTAAACTTTGTTTAAAGTTATGGGGTTTTTTTTCGTTTTACAGCATGATCATCTCAAAGACCAGAAGCCTTGATACCCCAGAGATGTGTGATGCTGCTCAGTGTGGTTCATTCTATACACTCAGGTGAAAAAACTCTTCATGGGTTAATGGTATTAATTCCATTTATGGCTTCCAGAATGCTGCTGCTTTATTGTCTGTTTATGTCTTTGGAGAAAATACATAAGTAGTACAGTTTAAAAAAGTTAATCTCAATACAGTCTTCTCCAAATGCATTCCTTTGGTGCCTGTGATTAACTCTGCAATCTGCTTCTCCTTGAGGGCACTGCTGCTTCTTTTGTTTAGTTTTGTGGTGTATTACACCATTATTTTACAGAACATAAAATATCACCAAGAAAAAATTAGGCCAGTGCAAATATAATCTTTGAAATGTGTCTTGTTATTCATAATAGGGCACCTTGTGAATTTTCACCTGGGCTACACATCTATTTCACTTCAGCAGATGTTGCTGATACTCCTAGGGGTATTTTAACTTTCATTGCTTTATTTTCTCACTAAGTAACCAGATGCCAGACCACAGAAACCCCAAATCCTGGTGAAATGTATGTCTACTCCAGTGATCAGAATACAAATTAGGTATCTAATCTACCCCAGCAGGACATAATTACAGATTGAAGACTGCAGGCAAAGCCCTAACTGGTGCTTACTTTGCATTTCTTCCAAATATATAACACACTTAGAAAGAATGATTCCAAAGTCTACACTCTGCTTTGTTCTGTCACTGAATTGCTGAGTGAGTTTCTCTTTATTTTCACTGCTGGCCAATGGGTTTAATGGAGAGCTAGAAGTCCAGACAAACACAACTGATGTGATCAGAAGCATGCAAGAGCTTCAATACGAGGGGAAATTAAATAGGTTACACAACTTGTCCTTCCTAAAAGGCTGGGAAAGGAATAAAATGGAGATCTGAAAGTTGCTGGGGGTGCAAAGAGCAAACGGATATGTGTCCTTCCACAAAAGCCAGGAACATGGATTTATTCAGGGGGAACCTGAATCAGGCAGCAGGCTTAAACCAAAGAACTCATGCAACCAACGCGTTTGCTACACAAAGGTGTGAAGATAAAAGGTTGTATGGCTTCAAAGAGGGATTACAGATGTTCGGGGATAGAGATTTAGTGTTAAATATCAAACACTGATATCTGTGTGCAAGACCTGGTACAAGACACCCACATTTCCTAGAAGCTGGGAAAACAGGACCCTAGCTATGATGTGTTCTTCCCCTAAAATTCCAGTAGTCCCTTCTCTTGGAATGGGATGTCAGAATAAGCTAAATTTATACTTGTGTNGCCAACCTGGCCTTGGGCACTGCAAGGATGGGACATTCAAAACTTCTGTGGGAAACCTGATCACATCAGCTCAGGGAATTTTACATTTTCAAGAAGCAGGGGAACTTCTGCTGGTAGTTTAAAAAAAACCTACAGAAATGTAAGGGAAGGAAAGACTGGGATAAAAAAAATATTTTTTTTAATATCTGGACTGTTTGATTTCTTTTTGTTTGTGCAAAATTAGCAAGTATAATGCTTGGCCAAGTTCACTTTTGATCCAGATAAGCACTGATGATCTTAATTTTTTAAAGGAAAAGCTACTTTGTACCTGGGGATGTCAACAGAAGGCAGAAGATATGCTTAAATAATGCAGGGATTTTGCCACAAAGTCTGCAGCCACAGATTTCCACCCTGGGAATGCCCGAACACTGTGTGAAATCACTGCATCACAACCGATTCCTGCAGTCAAGAGAGTAACAACATGCTTGACTGTTTAAGTTTCAAACTTAAGTCCCACAAGATTAGAAATAAAAAGGGAAAATTACATAAAACAGAGCAATTACTCACTTGTGTCAAAATTGAGCAAGGATAATATTTTATGCAATATCAGTGAATTAAAATGATTTTTTTTTCCAGTTGCTTTTGCTGATTTGTTTGAGATTTTACACGTGTGATTTAACATGCAATTTTACTTTAAAAAAATAAAATACTGGAAAAATCTCATCCATTGTGAGCAACAGTAACTATAAACTAAGGTTTGTACCTTCTTTGTAACCTGTTTTTTAAAATACATCTTGTTCATATTTAATTAAGTGAACTGCTCAAACATCTGTATTACAGTGCCAAACTTATTTCAACTTCTCCTGAAGAGCTGAATGTTTATAATAATTTTCAATCAGTTAAGGAAAGAAAGATACCTTTTAGCTGGTGGTGATATTGAACTGGAATTTGAGCATTTTGTCTATATGTAAAATTATCCAATCTAAAAGAAAATATAAAGTATAGATAATGTATTCTATCAAGTTGTGTGTTAGGGAAAAATAGTTAAAAAACAAAATACCAGCCAAGACAAAGACCATAGAGAGCCCCTGATCTACAAATAGCATTCTTAAATTATAGAATACTATAAATGCTTTTCCCATTTCTAATATTTCATTAAATAGAAACAGTAATTCCCATGGTGTTAGCAACTTAAAAGCAGAATCACAGGGAATAAAGGAACACATGAGGGGATAGGAAAATCCAACCAAACTTTAAGTTAACTTGCCCAGAAATTTAGTACAATTTGAATGATAGTACTCCCAGTAATATCCTGAATATATTTATGTCTTTAGCGTGTCCCAATGTCCAAAAGCAGTGTTATTACAGTAAAGAGGCTGGCAGTTATAGGGATTCTAACAGTATTAGGGAGAAAATTCTAGTATGGAAAATAGATTATCACCAAAACTTCCACCAAAAAAATTAAGCAGACCTTTGGGAGATCTTTTTCCTTTAGACAAAATCATCTTTCATTCATTTTGTGAATAAAAGCAAGGGAACATCTTCAAACCCACCGAACTATGTTCATTAGCAAGATACTACTGAGGTCATTGCATCAGTAGGAAGTGTGGGTTGCTTCTAATATGTTATACATCTAAAATAATTTTATTTTTTATTCCAGTAGAACTCCAGAAAAGTTTGAACCAATGTGTTTTTCATACCCAGCTCAGGTTTTAGTTACTACATTTAACTCCGTAACACCTGAAAAAGTTCCATGTTTGACTTTTAGTGCTAGAACCAAAGCGCACAAAAGCGCTCCTGTGCACCCAACACGGTGGTGGGGGGAAAGAAGAACTCAGCTTTAAAGGAGAGCTTCAAGCATTCTCTTTAGCAGTCTGAAGGGAAAGCTGGAGCTTTCCATAAAAAGATTAAAGAGCAGGAAAGACATTGGAGGAAGATCTTCCCTCCACTTGGACATGACAGATGATATACTGTGTGCCAGTAAAATAAATAATTTCTAGCAGGGGGAATACACTTAACAGCTGAGCAACAGAGATGTAACTTATCCTGTCAGATCATGGGAGAGAGACAAGGAATTAAGAGTCCTGAAATAGTAACAGGGAACAGACAGAAGCAGTTAAGGATTCTACCATGTGACGCCAGTGTCAGACCCTTTGAAGACAAATGTGGCATCTCAGATGAAAGTATTATTGTTATGAATTTAATTGCCTAATAAAGGCTACAGAGATGGCAATTTATAAATTATTTAGCTGTTCTGCATTTTAACAGCTTTGGTTTTCTTAAGATACCTTTATCTTCTTAATCGATGCTGAAGCCATGAGTTACAGCTCCCCACCCAAACCCAAAGGCAGCTCCACAGGAGCAGCTTTGTTACACTGGGAAGAGGCTCCAGGCTGTCACTGAGTTCAGGAGGACAAAGATGTGCCTCACATGCATTTAGACCTGCATTTATTGGAACTCAGCACCTGACTGGCCTTAACAAGGCCAAACAAGTGCCTTGGACACCTTTTGAGGCAGGTCTGTTGGTATTTTGTTGGCACACATCAGCCTCTGACACTCCCTGCAATGACCTGAAATGTGTAATGTTAGTTGGGATATGCTGGTCCTTAGCACAAACATTCCCATTATTAAATATTCCAGATAAGACTTGGATTTTTATGTATTTATTCCAATCCCTTTTAATCAGAAAGTACACAGGGAAACTTTATTCAGTTTAGTTTGATATGTCAGCAGATTTTTTTTTAATGTCTTTTAAACTTTCCTTCAACTTCCCTTCTACCCTCAAGGCTACTTTTTCTGAGTATGAGCACGTCACATTTCTCTTCTGAACAAAAATTACAATTCCTACTTTTCCAATTCTTACCATCACAAATACAATTACTTTTAATAAAATATCTTCTTATCCTTGATATCGGATCTATCCTCAAAACAGTTATAATATTCATTTAGAACATGTCTGGCCATTAGAATTATATATATAAAATAAATTTTATTTATTGGCTTTCTTATTAACATGATCTCTTTCTTTAGCTGTAGATACAATATATACAATATTTCCTCAATGCAAAACATTGAAAAAATGCAAAAAACCCCTTTTATCTGCACTTTGTAAAGTCATACTCGGAAATATAAATGGGTCTGAGCATAGAACAGCAGTTTGGGGTGTAGATTTTGACATCCAGTGAATACAAGTTTCAGAGCATGCAGGAACTAGTCCCAGACACTTGTCCCAAAGACAGATGGGAAATTAATCACCAGCAATTAAATCTATAAATGATAGTTTAGTGAAGAGGACAATTAATAATCCGCATCCTTTCGTGGTTATTCAGGTCCTGACCCAGTCAGTTTTGCTGTAGATCAGGAAAAAGTTGCTTACTCCGTGCTGATTGTTGCTGACACCAGTTTTCCCAGTTTTAATTGTTGGATTATTCCTTCTTCTTGCCCCAAATGCTTTCAGCTGTCAGAGCTGAGGGGAGGCAGCCTTGGCCCTGGCCCAGGCAGGCACGGGACCATGGCCAAATCAGGCAGCACAGCCAGACCTGCTCCACACTCTCATCGCTCTCACTGTTCCATTTGCCACTAAAACGCTCCCCAAATGTTTCTTTTTGTGCAGCCTGGCAGCACCACATGTGTTTTAGGACAATATTAATGACAAACAACTGCAAAAATTCCCCAAAGCTACAATTAAGACAAGCTGTGATGTTTGATTTCGTTATAGCTGTAGAACCAAAATGAGGTGTCTGTGCTTCGTTATCGCTCGAGTGAGGGGCGAGGGAAAGTGATTGGGCAACACCTCAGGCTTGACGTGGTTCTAACTCCTAATTAAGCAAAGCAATTGCAGTTTGAAATGTAAGCAGACTGCTTTCAGAAATGTTCCATTCCTCCACAATGAGCACTCACACACTTGGATGCTTTTCCCAATGAAACGAAAAAGGAACACGTTTGAAGCAAAGCACCCACCCACGTGAAATGGCTTTGACCCTGCCGATGGATTTACTTTCCCAAATAGTCGCCTCTTGAGGATTTAGTTTTCTTTCAGGCATCTTCACTTAGAGATCCCACAAAAGTGAAAAAGTCCCACTGTATTCTTGGCCAGAAAATGATCTGTTAGATGGCTTGACAGTGCTATAAGGTGTATTTGAAAACCTTCTGGCATCATCAATTCCCTGTTGGAATTGGAGGTGAAATACTTTAAGTCAAGAATAGTGTCACTTAGCAATTGTTCACATGAGACTTGTATTATAACCTCTTTATGTTGTAAGGGGAAACTGGATATTCTATTAACGGCCAGGAGAGGAGCTGATGAAAAGCCTTCTTAGGTTTCTAGAAGGAAACCAGAATCACCTGTATCTGATTTATTTGCCATGTATTTGATAAATTTGCCATCATTTCCCCCTCCTGTACAGTCCACTGCAGCCAGATCAGCAGGAAACTTTAACCTCAGGCTGCTGCGGTACAAGGAGTCCCTCTAAATGCACTACTTAGGGATTTCTCAAATCTACTTCTGAATTTTTGTAATAAATTTGCATCTCAACCCTTCAATTGACGCTAGGGGTGGTTCATTTTGCAGTGCACAGCTGCCCTGCTGACCAGGAGCTGTTTCCAATCCGTGCCCATCCCACATGCAATGCAGTGGTTTGTGACAAAGAACTGCTTTTTTTATGAATGGCAACCATGACTTCAATGGAAATTTTGGTTAAATATGTGATTCTGTGCATTTAAGGTGAACATGAAGATGGCAAAATAAAGACAGACTTATAAAATGAAATTAATAGAATCACAGAATATCCTGAGTTTGAAGGGACCTACAGGGGACATTGAAATCCAACTCCTGGTCCTGCACAGGGCTGCACCAAGAATCATATTTATATTACCAGAAAATGACAGAATGGTGCAAAACTGAGAAGAGAATTAACTTGTGCCTCAAGGGATCCCATGCCAATACACATTAATATTTCCTTTAGAGATTTAATAGCTAGAAGTGCATGTTTAGAGATTCACAGCTGTATCTTAAATACCTCTGTCATTGTGGAGCTGTAGTTACATAAAAGTTGTATTTGGGTTAATCTGTAAAATGCTTTTTTTAAACTGAGTTAAAACACATGGAGATGGAGGAGTTCATATGAGAGATAACACACCTTGTTTCCAAAACCATCTAGGGAATTTAGCAAATGAAGGTACAAAAAGAGAAGCACTGTTACAGAGGGTAGATACAAGCATCATTATTATATTCTTTCAGCTCTAGATAACACAAGCATTTTATTCTTTTAGTTTGGGAAGCTCTTCTGCAAAGATCAGTTTTCCTAAGCTGGTCTGATGCATGCAGCAATTCCTTCATAATAGAAGTTTTTATATCCAGTAGAGGCATTTATGACAGATGTTTAATGCAAAATTAGTGCAAAATCACCACTAGTCGTCATTACCAACTGTTAGGAAGCAGATAACGAATTTGGCATGCCCTTTAAAAATAAGAAACTTCAGGAAATCTGGAGCATCTCTTCCTTCTTTTCAGGAAAATTTATTATGTTGCCTTATAGATTCCTTCCCTCAAACTATTTTTTCCTTTACTGCTTCCTTCTCGTGGCTCCCTAAGCAAACAATGATGGCTTTTTCAAAGCAATTTATTTCTTTTGTTTTCTAAAGCCTCTGCAATTTGAAAATGCATAAGAAAAGTGCTGGGAGCAGCCAGGCCACCATAAATTCCCTACTGTTGCTTTTTGTGAGTCCATCACCAGCACAGATCCTGTCATTGATCTGCATGTGCTGGAGCTCCACAGAAATCAATGGAGACTGCTACAGGAAAAGAGGAATCAAAGGCAGGAAACTGTCTCCTAATGAACAGCCCTGAAGTCTGTCACAGCTCCCATTAGCAAAACCAACTCTGCAGAGAGTTCCCCACACACAGCCCAGTGCCAGCCAGGATTAATTTGGGAATATGGGCATTTCAATACTCATCACTAACAAAAATCCTGGTTTTTTTCCACAGTTCTCCTCCCAGAAGGTGAAACATAGGTTCGTTATTTTGCTCTCCTTTCCCAAACATACTCTAAGATTCCCTAGGCATGGGATGACTTCCTCAGTCTTGGTCATCCTTGGCATTCCTGGCTGAGCTGAGGGAGCAACACTCTCAGAATACCCATCATGTGGAAAAGTGTTGTCAGTAACGAGAAGGAAAACCTAGGAAACCTGTTCCTGAACAGAACACAGTGGAAAGACAACTCTAAACTGCACTTTCACATTTACCTGTGATAGTGGAAGGTGTCCCTGTCCATGGCAGGGGCTGTAATGAGATGAGGTCCTTTCAATCCAAGCCCTTCCATGATTCTACAATTTACATTATCATTTACATTAGGATTTACATCCCACGAGTTCTGACCTGTCACAACTCCTAGGGGAAGCCTAAACTTTAACAGAAAGTTAATTCAACATTTTAGAAACTCCTGCTTGATTTCTGCAATTCCATCGCATGAGCCAAAGGCACAGGTAGCCAAAAGGAAATTTTCCAAATTGCCAGGGAGGGAGAATAAGCCCATTAATTTTGTTACCACTTCATCTTACTCCACACACTGCCTTGCTCATAATTAATTTAAAAATAATTTAAACAAGATATAATGATCTAAGTTATGTCTAGTGATCTAAAGGATCATGGAACAGAGTTTTATTACTGGTTCCCTAACCCTGTGTTACTGATATGAAATCTGCCAGTGCCATAGGATAAAACTAGACACACAAAATAAATCCAAACAGTTTTAAAGCTATCATTTTTTCCTCTTCATATTCATTCTTCATTAAAGAATGCTTCAAAAGTAATAATTCTACATAGAATCTACAATAAGCAACTTTTATTTTCTTAGCAGATTCTTTGTTTTAAATTCTTCAAATTAAAAAAAAAAAAAAAAAGTTTTTTCTAGGCATAAAACCACACTCTGGACTATGACAACACTGTGAAATATGAGAAGGCAACATGAAATCTGATGGTAGCAGTGATTCCTGGTGGAAAGCAGTAAATTCTCCTTGAACAAAGATAACCTGGATTTACACCAGAACAACAAAAACTGATCAGATATTTGTAGAGACATCCAGGAGGAACACTTACAATACAATGATGCAGGAAAAGCATGGCCACTTGCTAATCCCACAAGATGTGTTCAGAGAATATGAAGTATTATTTATGCATTTTCATAATGTTTGCATTTGTACAGAGCCCCTGAATGAAATCTTGGCAAAACTGAAGGCAACTGGAATTTACTACTGACTTGGGGAAAAAAAAAAATAAACAGGAATCCATTCTATGTCTAAAACCAACAACATAAAAATATTTCTCTGTTTCTACTTGTATGTTTATTTTTATAACCCTTCTTGAGCTTTTCTGCAAAAGAAATGCTGCAATAATCTCTTCAAAATGATGAATTTTGTCAAGGCCATTAGAGAATTCAGGGTCCAAAGTGGCACTGACCTTCCATTTGCTTCCAAAAGGGCATATCCACTCTGGAGCTGCCACCCCATTCACCATGCCTGAGGTTACACGGCAGGAACAGCCACTTGTGCAAATAATAGATAATGTTGGGGATTTCAGTGTGATAATGACTCTTCTGAAGCATATTGTTCAAAAGAATTAAATATTCAGAGTAATCAGACACTCTAAATTGGAGCTCTGATTCTTATCAGTTTCCTACACTAATTTTGTAATTCTTTGGGTTTGACATGTGCAAGGTTAAATAAAAAAAAAAAAAAATTAAAAGCATATCTAAAATGCAAAGATTTCCTAGAAATAAGGCATTATGCAGATCAGAGTTTCAGCTTTGCTCTATATTTTCACATTCTGTGTAACTTGGAGAAATGGATAGTTGACATCAAGTGACAGAAAAAGTCTTAAGGAAATCTGTATATCCTTTATGCAATGAAGCATGAAGTAATTGCATTGAAAATATAGTCTGATCCTGCAGACCTTCTATTTCCCCAGCACAACTTCCAAATAATTTGCTTTCACCTGAGTGAAAACCAGAGGAGCTTGGAAATGAAAGTTCACCCAGCCAGTTTAAGAACTGGATTTCATGAGAACTGCTCACCACAAATTATCCAGTTCCATTTCTGGTTTGTAGTGAAAATAGAAAATTGGCATTGATCAAATATCATAATTTGATAATCAGCATAAAAACGTTTTAGGTATAAAATGTGCCCAGAAGTATCTGTGATCATGGGACATCAAAATCTTTTAATCCAAAGGCATTTTATCTGGCAGGTGTAAAGAAACTTTATCTCCATAAATGTGATTCCTACTATCTGTCACTTGAACTGCTCCATCAGATCCTTCCAGCAGTATCTGAGGTTTAATTGTGGATCTGGGCTGTGTGACTGCTCCAGGAATTTCCAACGGACATTGCCATGTAATTGCCATGCTGGTTGCTAAAGATAATTATCCCATCTTACTTCTCCTATATCATTAACTCCATACAGAGGCAAAACCATCTGAAGGAGGGGGTGAGAGAGTGCCAGAGGAAAAACAAACACAATTTTTTTGGTGCTCCTCAGTGGTGCAGGCAGATGGATGTCACACTGCCTTCAGAATTCCAAAGAATCTCACCTATTAGCAGGAATATGGGATTTTTTTTTTTTTTAAGTCTTGTCTTTCTCCTCACACAGCATGTTTTTAAAGTTAATTTAAATTATAGCTACTATTGTAGTGGAAGAGCAAGAAGGAAACCCCCAGATACAGACCAGTAATGGGCTGTGAATTCATTCACACAGGAGAGAAGTCAAACCCCGCTTGTTTCTCTCGTGGTGCTGCCACTGCCTGGAAGAGCAGGCACAGGGATTCTACTTCATGGAATAACAGTTAAATACACCTCTACTGATCCTGCCAAAGAGCAAGTGCACTCAGCAAGAGCTGAGTTAGAAGTTCTAAATGGCAATTATATTGTTCCCAGGGAGCAAACACATCATCATCCTCTGGCTGTGCTGTCTCTTGCTTTCTTTCCAAGCTTTGCTTTCTGCCAGGCTGATGTGAGTACAGCTACACAGCAGTGAGAGCAGTCACTTAGCAACTTCACTGTACCCACTTGGGAGAGGAGTGTTTCCAGGGAAAAGTTGCTTATTGATCCAAAAGAACTCGCTGTGACTCTGCTGTGCACGCAGATAAGGGCAAGTTTGGCAGCGTGATTTATCCAGATGATTGATAGATATGCCTGGAATGGATGTGAACGTGTCACTTAAACCCTCCAAAAATAGAGTCATTAAAAATGAAAACCAAACATTTTTGACACTTCTTCAGCATTTAAATAAGTTTATAAGAGATGAAGCACTCAAGGGACTGGAAATTTTGAGGAATGGCACATTTCTCATCGTAGAATCACAGAATGGTTTGGGTTGGAAGGGACCTTAAAGCCCATCCAGTGCCACCCCTGCCATGCCCAGGGACACCTCCCTCTGTCCCAGGCTGCTCCAAGCCCCAGTGGCCAACCTGGCCTTGGGCACTGCCAGGGATCCAGGGGCAGCCCCAGCTGCTCTGGGCACCCTGTGCCAGGGCCTGCCCACCCTCCCAGGGAACAATTCCTTCTGTATCTGTAACCTAAATTTCCCTCTTTCAGTCTCAAGCCATTCTCCCTTGTCCTGTCACTCCAGTGTCTGATGAAAAATTCCCCTCTGACTTCATTGCAGCCCCTGGAAGGGGCTGTGAGGTCTCCACACAACCTTCTCCTCTCCAGGCTGAGCAGCCCCAGCTCTCCCAGCCTGGCTCCCCAGGGGAGGGGCTCCAGCCTCCTCAGCACCTCCATGGCCTCCTCTGCGCTCTCTGCAGCAGCTCCAGGTCCTTCCTGTGCTGGGCCCAGGGCTGGGGCAGCTCTGCAGGTGGGGTCTCAGCTGAGGGGCAGAGGGGCAGAATCACCTCCCTCGATGTGCTGCTCACACTGCCTTCAATGCCCCATCCAAGGGGCTGTCTGAAAAATAAGGGAATAGGCAAAACAATTAAGAAACTTGCTTTGAAGAAAAATAAAATACGTATCCCATAACCTTAGCTGCTTCATTTAAATTCTTCCTGAGCATCAAGACCAAGCAACAGGACAAGAGGAATGGGCAGCCCAGGGAGCTCCCCCTGCCCAGGAGGCAGAACTTGTGCCCTGGGCAGTGCCCAGCCCTGAGCAGATTGTCCAGAGAGGCTGTGCAGGCTCCTCCCTGGGGATATTGCAGAGCCCCATGGACACCCTGCTGTGCCCTGTGCTCTGGGATGGCCCTGCTGGAGCAGGGAGGTGGCACCAGAGGAGCCCCTGGGGGCCCCTCCAGCCTCACCCAGCCTGGGGCTCTGTGGAATGTGTCTGATCTACCTACAGGGCACAACAACATGCGGAAGAGAAAACCCCAAAATAAAGCTGAGAAAAAATATTTTTTCAATCCTCCGTGAGCAGCTGCTGCTGGGGAAGCTGAACAAACCAGTGTGATCCACTCCCAACCTTGCTTGTATAAAGCTGTGGTAGAATTGCATAGTAGGGCTTTAGATGAATCAGGATCTCAGGGAAAAAGATTCATATGAGAAAACCCAAAAGTCCATGCTGTGCTTACTTAGCTTTCCCCATTATCTCTATGGAATACAAGCACCCTCCTTGCCTCTGCACGTGTACAATTTTATATATTCACCTCTACACGGGTATTTTAGCATATAAAACCACATAACATCATGTATCACATAAAATAAATAAAAAGCAAACCACTGGGACTGAAATCTGACAAACAGAAGTGACTGCTTTAATAGCACCGTGCTTTTGCACCCTGTGGTATTTCTATTTGCATATTAATGAAGTTGAAGGTCAGATGCCACTAATTACAACCTATTCACTCTGTCCAACATCCCACCAATGAATACTCAGGAGTGGACCTCTTAATGCCATTATGCAAATGATACTTAAGTACAGAAATAAATTCAAAATAGTGGCATCTAAAGCAGCATATTAGCAGGAGGTAAATTAATAAATATATTCAAGAAATTGAAATTAAAAATTATTATTCAACATGAGATTAATCATTACTGAATGATCGGTAAAAAAAAATAATTATTTCTTTCTCCCTGGTGTAACAGAATAAAACATCCAGTGTCTTGGCAGGATGCAACATTCCAGTATGGGTCTGATAGAGAATATGTTGAAGTAAATATTAAAGGACTACCTTGATCAGTAGAAAAGTGAATAACTGATTTTAAGTTGCTTGAAAATATAGTAATGGAAAAAACTCTAAGAAACCACCCAAAAGAAACCCCCCAAAAAAACCAAAACCCCACAACATCCCATAGTATAGCAGCTTGGTACTAGAGACAATATAGAATATGTTTTCTATAAGTTATTGCTAATGTAAATAATAAGTAAATCATTGTTTACCACTAAAAATTAAGTAACTCTCACACATAACTCCTTGGTATAAAAAAAAAAGTGATTATTATTTCTTTGGTGTAGAGTGTGAAAATAAATCAACCATTTTTTCTAACATACCTTTTTCTATAAAAAATGAGAGTGTAAACAACTGCACAACTTGAAAGAGAAGATCCCATATGAAAAACATCCCTGGAAACAAGCACTGAATTCAGACAATCCAGCATTTCCAGCACTTGCTGAAAAGGAGAAAGGAGGGAATAGGATTCTTTTTTGTCCTGTGTGCCAAATACAAGGCTTGCAAAGACAAAGCTGCGTGTGAAGGAACTCCTGAAGTCATGGGCGAGGTTTTCACTGTGGAGAATGTGATGGAGGTGCAAGGAAAGCCACAGGTCAGCATTTGTAAGGCAACAGAACAGATTTAACCCCTGGCAAATCCCGGACGGAATTCTGGTGATGAGCAGGATAGAGGGGTAGGGAAGGGTGGAGGGTGCCTGTGCTGCTGGTTTCAACCACGCAGGAAGAGAGAAATCATTTACAATTTAGAACTGGCAAAAACCAGAGAAGCATAACAGAGACTGAGAGCTTAGGGAGGAGAAAACAGTGGTACTGCAAAGTGGAGACTGGGCAAAACACTCAGGGAAGAGCTGGAAAGCAACCAAGGGAAAGAAATAGATTGCCAGGGGAAAAACAAGTGTGATGTCATAGAGCAGTGCAAAGAGTCAGGCCACAAAACAAAAGGATGAGCACTTGTTCTGCAACAGGTCAATCTGTCCTTAGGCCTTTGCCCCAAAGTAAAATATAAAGGAGAGCAAAGCAAAAGAAGATTATACAAAGGATAACTCCCCCCTAAAACCAGCTGTCAGTCAAAGCAGCAGAAGCATCCCCTCTGTTTACATGCATTAAAGCTCCATTGTGGAAGAACTTTACCTGCTATGAAAACTTCAGGCTTTAAAAATTTTATCTCCTCTTCCAAAGTCTTTCAAATGAAATTTTTATTAATTCTGTTGCACCAAGACTTTCTTCTTTGGTTGCTTGTATATAAATGTTCAGCTTTAAAATGATAAAATTTCTCTGCAGAACAGAAGTCAAGTGCCATGACAAGACACCTGTGGACTGAAGGGTAGGAAGGGGAATATCACCACAGCTGGAATTCCCAATATATCAAACTGTTTTTTCAAACAGTGTCAAAACAAGGGGAAGGCAAGTGCTGCAGGAAAAGCCTGGGACAATACAAGAATGCTCTCAGCATCGTGATACATGTTAAGAAAGACCATCAGCATTTCTTGGGGATAAATTTCTCTCAGAGTAGAAATCTGTCAGAGCAGTATCCAAAATGGGGAAGGACACACAGGGCTATGGAAATCTTTGTTTATAAAGGCAGGAAACAAAGCAAATTCTTTTAGAGTATCATGCAGAGGATGGTGGAATAATAAATCACCATCTCTGGATCCTGAATTCTGTAATATTTACCCAGGAGTCTTACATCTATTTCTCAAAAATACTGTACCAATAAGGAAAAGAAAAAACCCAAAAGAACCCCACTCTAAGATTTCACCTTAGTCTATGAACTCAACAATTTAGCCAATAATGTCTTTGTCCATTTCCTACTTGATACTTCAGTCTTACACCTATTTTTTCTTTTTATCAGTTCCTTTGGATGAAGGACTCAGCGAAAGCCCTCAGGAATTAACTACAATTTGTATTCTCCTTCCCTTCTTTTTTTGCCTTTCTGTAGTATGTAAACCCTTTTAAGTTAATGAAATTATTCTTACTTTGGTTTTGTCTTTCATTTTATTCAGTGCAAGACAACTGGACAGGCACACTTAATGTAATTCTTTTTATAATAATCAAGGGAAAAAAGTGAAAAATTTATTTCCACAGGTTTTGTTTTCACAAGGTTGTTGTACTAAACCCACTTCAATAGCTGTTATTTCGTTATCAGAGTAGCAGAATAAAGAAGAAAAAGTGTTTAATTAACAAATATGAATCAACATTTTAGGACTGATAATTTAGAGGCTTTAAAATAATGAGCAAAAATAAAAGCACAAAGTCATGAAAGATAAGACTTAGCAGTATGTTTTAAATAAAAGAGTTTTCTGGTTTTCGTCTGATTCCATCTGCTTTCAGTCTTAGAGCTTTTCACTGCAGCAATCCATTAGATTGCATATCATGGCAATAAAAATCTGTCAGAGGAAAGATTTCCCCTCTTGGTGTAAGAGAACTGAATAATCAAACACTCCTCTCGTTATATCTACAATAATAATTTCAACATTTGTTCTTCTACTGCAAATTCCTATCTGTCATTTAATAGGCATAAGACACAAATCTTGCAAGGAGCTGAGCAAGAACTCATTTCCAAAACCCCTTCGCAGCAAGCTTTACCTGCACACAGCCCTTTGCAGCTCTTTGGTGTGGTTTACCCAAAGCAGTGATGCTCGAGCTGCTCTGAAAGCTCCCCTGCAGCACACAGGTTTGTTTGTGCTGAGATGAACAACAACCAAATGTTAACAGGGTTTGTCTTGTCTGGCAGAACAGATTAACCTTAGCAAAAGTCACCTTTGTTACAGAAGGTTTGGGAGTCTCTCAAACCTTTCATGTGGGCTTCAGAATGGTGTGCTGAATGCCTTCAGCTGCTTTCCCCATATTTTTGCATGATTGCCCCATAACCATCAGGCTGCTTCTACTCCAAAACCCTCAGGAAGAAAAATCTTGCTGATATTTGTAGGTATTCCTGTGGCATATTGACAATGGTCATAAGCAATTACTTTTTTTTTTTTTTTAAGACTTCTGGAGTTCTAGTTTAGAACCATGAGAGTGGCTGAACATAGCCAAAATATCTCTAATTCACATGTTGAGACAGAGAGATCCTTTGATGGCATCACAGTCCCTGGAGGGAGCCTACAAGAGAGATGGAGAGAGACAATTGCCAAGGGCTGGAGGGACAGGACCCAGGGAATGGCTTCCCAGTGCCAGAGGGCAGGGCTGGATGGGATCTTGGGCAGGAATTGTTCCCTGGGAGGGTGGGCAGGCCCTGGCACAGGGTGCCCAGAGCAGCTGGGGCTGCCCCTGGATCCCTGGCAGTGCCCAAGGCCAGGTTGGCCACTGGGGCTTGGAGCAGCCTGGGACAGAGGGAGGTGTCCCTGGGCATGGCAGGGGGTGGAATGGGATGATCCTTAAGGTCCCTTCCAACCCAAACCAGTCTGTGATTCCATGAGAACACAGCAGGTCCCTCCCAACTGGAGAACCAAGGCAGACCTGAGTATATTTGTACATTTGGAACTAGAAATACCCTGTCCTAACCCAAATCTGATGAGCGCAGAGCTGTTCAAGACTTACACCCCCAAACATGTGACCTGCTTCATGTCTCATTTCCTTTTCTTTGCTAGCCAAGTACCTCCACTTTACCATGTTCACCCTTTCTAAATCAATCAATCAATCAATCAATACTACTGTCTTGCTGGTGCCTCAGTGGCGCTCACGCACCCACACACTTCAGGAGTTTCTCAATAACTCCTCTTGTAAGAAAGCAGGTTTTAGTACAGCTTTTTTCCTGCTTGTTTAATTATTCATCCCCACTGTACACAAACTAGAAAAATAAAACTTTAGTAGGAAATAGGAAGTAGCTGGAACCTTGAAGTGTGAGTGTGCTGGTGTTAGAGCACGAAGTTGCTGTGCTGAGCCCTAATGAACACTCAAGGCAATAAATAACTAAATCTGTAACAAGAAAGCACTAGAATATTCACTTTACAGAACTAATCCACTGACATGCAATTCATTAATTATCTCCATTTGATCTTTTCAGACACAGTAATTGACTGCAGATGGAATGTCACAGCGAGGCACACAGGAAAGGCAGACTTGAGAGCTGGTTATGCCAGCCCCACTGGCTGCTGACAGCAACAACCACAGACCCTCTGAGACTGGAAAACGCCTCCAGAGTCCAGCCTTTGAGCCATCGCCACCTTGTTCACCAGCCCAGAGCCCTGAGTGCCACATCCATTTCCCTGGACAGCTGCAGGGATGGGGACACCAACACCTCCCTGGGCACTCCCTGCCAAAGCCTGAGCACCCTTTCCACTGTTCGTGTTAAGAGCACACAGGCATAAACACAATCTCTGTTTTTCTCAGTAACTGGCAACTCACACTGTTATTTCAAATCACAGTTGAAGTAATTCAGAATAAATTTCTACGCATCAGCTGGAAGCAGTCTAAGCAGAGTGATTTCAGAAAGCTTAGTAAGGAGTTTTATTTTGTGGTAATAACAGAAATGTAGGCCTTGGAGGCGTAGCACCAAAAGAAGGAAGAAAGAATTTCCTGGTGTATAACAGGATCATTTAAAGCAACATTGTGATGGCCTCAGTGAGTAACACTTTGCAAAGGTCTCATGGTATAAAAATATCAAAGATATTGATTATATGAGGTGAAAAGCACTAAAGGACCAAGCTCCCTTGAGGAGCATACAAAGAATACTGCGACTACTTGTCACTGAAACAGCTTTGTTACTATTTCCCTGTGCCTTTGAAACTGAAGTTATTTACATAACATTTAAGATTGCCACTTTTATAACAGGGCTAACAAGCAGCTCACAGGCCTTACAACATTATCCAACCATGCCAGCTGTAAATTAGCACTAAAAGCTACAACACAGCTAAAAAGGAACCTTTTCATTTAACTTGGAAGTTAAAAGTTGACTTTACAGTTTCTAATTAAAGATTAGGTAAAAAATTATTTTAAAAGGTGATGATGGGTACTAAGCATAAGCGGGTGCACTGGAATAAGACAGGCAAGACTGGGGAATTTATTTTTTTTACCTTTGCTAGGTAACTTACATTAAGGTTTTTCTTAATTTCTCTTTTTGTTTTATTTTTTTTAATTATTTTATGGCATGATTATATGTCTTTAATACTAATGTAGAAGTCACTTGGTCCAGTTGCTAAATAGAACCCCCCCAGCTGTTACAGAGGGTCAGAGGAAGTTGCAGAGCACACTATAGACAAGCTTCTTTGTATTAAGTTGCCACACTGAGATGGGAGGTTACCTCACTGTCAGAATCAGGATTTGCTTAACCAGGATAATCAGCTAGGGTAGTTAGGTAACACTCTTCATTAAATCTGTTTTGTAGCTTGTGATAGTGCTGCAATAAGTGGTACTCACAATCATTAGAGAATATATCTCTATTTTCATGCAAAATGTCAAAGACCACACTAAAAATCTTGCTGTTGAAAACCTTATACAACTCTGACATCCAATTCATGTCCAGTTCTTGTCTTTTTTAGATATCAACTGATAAAAGATAAAATCACTTCTTTCTCACTCAAACAAGCAACTTAAGAGCAAGGGAACAGAAAAATATATTTCTTAACATAGTTTGGCTTAATTATAATGAGGTACAAGAGATCACAGAATCACAGAATGGTTTGGGCTGGAAGGGACATTAAAGCTCATCTCATTCCAGTCCCTGCCTTGTGCAGGGCCGCCTTCCACTGTCCCAGCTGGTTGCTCAAATCCAGTTAAATACTATGAAATTTTATCTCATCTATCAGATGAAGAGATTTCTTGCAGCATAAGGTCCTAATCAGATTTCTATTCCAGTATTTAAATCATTGCCCTTTGCATTTGAAATAGAGCAGACAAATACAGGGAGTTCCACATCAACTTGCTTTTAACTAATTGCTGAGGTTGGTCGTGTTGCTTTAAGCCAAATTAACTGCACTGGCAGAAGTTCACAGAGGCTCCACACTTCCAAAAGGCACTGAGGACAAGGTGAGCACAGAGTTCTCAATATCCTGAGGAGCCATTGCTGAAACAGATGTTCTTGCTACTCATCTGGAAATTTATAAGTTGAAGAAAAAAGTGACATTTCTTGTTTCCTCAGCAAGAGAATACTCAGTGCTAATATACTGAGAGCCATGGCACAGGGAACACTGATATTTTTTAATGTGAAGAAATTAGATGGCCCCATCATCTGAATAGAAGGTATATAAAATATTATTTATGAGTGAAAACTAAAAGTTTTATTTCAGCCCAGAAGCCAGGCACTCTTCTTGTGCTCCAAAGGTGAAATGCTTCTGTGTTATGTAATAAGCCTTCATAGAACCAAAAAGAAAACGTATTTGAAACAAAAAAATTACTTTATATTGCATGCTACTGTATAGGGGAATAAGGGGAAATCCAATCTCAAGACAATTTTCTGAAACCAGAAAGAAAACAATGGAATTGCTAAGAAAGCAATCAGATACTTTTTTTATACTACCTGTCTTGATTTTTTAAAAGCAATAGCTCTATCTCCCAAGACACAATTTGATACAGAATATAATTTATTTTTTCCTGAGTTCAAAGAACTTAAATTGTTTCTTATAGAATGTAAAACAAAACAAAACAAAACAACAAAAAAAACCCCAAACAAATAAACAAACAAACAAACAAAAAAAAGGTCATTTACTTTTAAGATATGCAAGGAAGGAAAAACTGACATGTATTGAAATTGTAAAATCTGTTTTCTCTTTTCTCCACACACAAAATAGATGGTGATAATTCATCTCTGGAATCTGCATCCATAATTATTCATATGGTGTTTCAGTAATCTTTGGCCTACTGGAAATCACAGAAATACTGGGTTTTGATTTTGTTTTGCATCTTCCTTGGAAGATAACTATTAATCATGGAATCATGGAATAACATGAGCTGGAAGGGACACAGAAGGATCATCCAATTCCAGCTCCTGCCCCTGCACTGGTGTAAAACACCAGCAGCTGACATTTCTGGAGAAGAATATTCAGTTAACAAATTACAGAAGCCTGAATTCTATTTGCATCGATGACATTGAGAAAACAATGACCCACAATCAGGCCATTCAAAATTTTAGTTTCCAAATTTTAGTTTCTAAAGAATCATTAAAAATACTGTTGAATTTTCCTTTCATTTCCACAAAACACATTTTGTCTTTTGAGTTTTAATTGCTTTTGCAATAGCACACATTATTAAGTGAAACACTAAACAAGCTGGAAGTCGCGTTAGGTGTTTATTGCTGAGGGGCATTTTCATTAGGAGACTGAAAGTAATGCACCTTTTCACTTTAGGGAGATGACACACACAGAAAGGTAATCATTAACCCCCACCAAATTTTTAAATCATGCTTAAAGTGATTAAAATTTTCCTCACTGACACTCTAGTTTGTCTGAAAAGATTATTAACTGCTAAATATGTATTTCTCTACTCAAACACAAAATATTGCATTATGGATATTTTTCAAAATGTTTTAATTACAAGATTGAATTTTTAAATGCTTCATGCCATGATCTTGGTGATGTCTCTGCATGAGGCCATCAGATTCACAGGTTTTGGTGTCTGCTCATTTGTGATTCTCAACAAGATCTTTCTTCCCTGAAAACTAAACATTCCCAATCATTTCCTCTCTTTGCATGTCCCATTCAGTCGCTCCCAGTCCATTGTTCATGGACTAAAAAACAGAAATGCAGATGTTGTAGCTCTGCTGCAAGGAGAGATACAATTCTGTAGACACATGCAGGGAAAGATGAATTTTGGGATAGTTGGATGTGGGTGTTTGGTGGATTACTGCACAGACTGCAGGTTATCATTTGCTTTCACACACAAGAGCACTGACCCAGCTGTGCTCCCAGAAAGCATTTCAGGATGAAAAGAGTTCCACCCCTGACTTAGTAAAGTCCTAACAACAAATTAATATGAAAACATGAGCAGCCACAATTATTAAATTAGCATGTGTGAGGAGTGCAACAGCCCTCCTAAGTCACGGAGTCACTTACATTTAATGACTATCAATTAAACACATGGAGCCACAAGCACCAACAGGTATATGCTCTCTGGGTGATGGACACGGGGTGCACACCCTGACGAGACTCCTCTCCTCTGTACCACACTGGCAATTCTAACAGGGTTAGCACAGATGCAGTCAAAGTGCCAAATGACTTCCGAGGCAAACACGAGCAGCACTTAACTTCTGATCTCCAGGTAATTAAATTTATTAGGAATGCAGACTTGAAGCCTCCTGAAGCCTCTGCAAGCCAGTAAAGACCTTCCAAGCAGTTCAAGTCAGGCATCCTCATGCCTTCAGATGCCAGGGTCACTGCTACCCTCTGCATTTGGTCTTTCTGGATATTATTTTATAAATAATACATGCAAGTCTAATTCTGCTCAGACTCTGTCAGACAAAACTATCTGATATTGTTTGCTCTCCAGAAACGTGATTCCTGCCTTCTGTCAGAAACAAAACTCTGTGGGAAATCTATTTTTCCTGATCAAGAAAACACTTGGTGGTGAATACAGAGTGAAGGGGAGCACTCCAAGTACAAAAGAAAAGTGGGAATTATGCAGAAAGTGTGACTGGAGGAGAATGAGGAAGTGCAAAGCAAGTTTCCAATACATGTGTAGAAAAGTGCTGATACATACCACTGGTGATATAAGAAACTCTTTGCCAGCCTCTGCTATCACCTGCTAAGGTTCACAAAGCTTCAATCTACTCATTTCCATGCTAATTGTCATGGTCCCTGTCCATCCAGCTGGGGAGCTAATGGGGTCTTAAGTCTGGAAGAGAAGGATAAGGCTTGTAGTTTTAACCAGTTGTTGGCAGGTGTTCGATTTGCTCTCCAGAAGAAAACTTCTCCTGTAAAGTTTTTCCCTCCACTGTCCCAGGCTGCTCCAAGCCCCAGTGGCCAACCTGGCCTTGGGCACTGCCAGGGATCCAGGGGCAGCCCCAGCTGCTCTGGGCACCCTGTGCCAGGGCCTGCCCACCCTCCCAGGGAACAATTCCTGCCCAAGATCCCATCCAGCCCTGCCCTCTGGCACTGGGAAGCCATTCCCTGGGTCCTGTCACTTCAGGCTCTTGTAAATAGTGTCTCTCAAATTATGTGGAAGAGGGTAAAAAATTGTGACTCTTATCCAGTTGTGGATGGATCAAGAACCTGATCCTTAAACAATTGCATCTGGAATTCAGCAGCTTGGTACTCACTACTCTGCTCCATATCACATGGCAGTTACCAATCAGCACCACCTTACTAGAGAACATAAATGTGGCAGCTGTAGGTTTCTCAGTGATGGTTATTTACAGATGCCTGCGGGTTCCAAGATCTGGCATTCAATCCTTTCATAGTTCACAATGTATCAGAGCCATTGTCTCAATACTGTCAATGCTAAATTTTGACTTAATCTTCACATTTATTAAGGGGGGAAAAAAAAAGTTAAGAGCCCAGAGAAGATATAAGCTATTTTATTTCTAATTTGGTTTTATAGCTCCAGTTTGTATTCTTCAGTGCCTGACATTTTGCAAGTCATATGGTGCGTTTCCTCAGGGAAAGTAAATCAGCTGCTCTCCTGGAGTGCAAGCTTCCTAATACACAAAAAAAGTGCTTTGTTTGAGAGCAAAAGTGCTGTACAGTTGTTATGGCAACTGGATTTTTAAAAGGAAGTGCATAGTTTTGAGGGGCATCTGCTTAATTCCCAAACAAATTCTTCACCCCAGCTGCCCTGGGAGGAATGATTTTAAATCAGTCTCCTGCAAGATGCAGAGTGACTTCCAGCTGAGCAGCTTAGCACAGCTCCCACTGGCTCCATGGAAAGGATGATCCCGGTGTTCCAGCTGGGGGAGCTGCTGCCTGTGAGCCCCCAGAGCCCCCCTGTAAGCACAAAGGGCAGCACATTGCAAGGGCAGCTGAGGCAGTGGGTGCACGGGACAGAAACCTTAGCAGCACTCAGCAGAAACGGAATGTCCTCCCTTCCCGGGCAGACGCACAAATCTAACTTCCAGTGCAGGTGTAAAGTCCTTTTAAAACCAGTAAAAAACATAAATAGAAATCCATCTGGGGGGTGTGGGGGTGTGTGTGTGTGACAGGGGCTGGGAACTGCACTGCTGCTCGTGGCTGTCACTGTGCTGTCAGAACCTGTCAGAGAGGTTTCAATATGAAGCTGTGAACCAGGAACTGAAAGTTCTTTCATATCTTTAAGAAAGCCTTGAATCATCCATAATTGACAACATTGACTTACAGTTGTCTTCACTGCATGGAGTTTCATGAGATTTCAACACTATACAAATGAAATTTTGGGGATGTTTTTGGGAATGTTTTTTTCAGAAACATGCAGCAGTGGCATATACAACATATTTATGCATAAAGACAAAATCTAAAAAGAAAAATACTCATATTAGTGAAAACTTGTGCCAGGACTAATGGCTTTGCCTAGAAAAAATGTCATCCAGTGAATCAGAACTACAGCTAAAGAGCCAAGATTCCCAAAATCTGACATGGGATGCACAGATGTACCCAGGAGCTCTTTCAAAGGGGCATTTGCCGTCAAGCACAGACTGGAGAAAAATATAACGGACAAAATAACTGAACATGCCAAGAATTACACATTATTTTAAAATCAAAAATAATTAACTCACTTCTGAAAGCTATGTAAGACTTTACAAGATCAAAAAATACATATCCTCCCATATCTTATTAAAACACAAACGGCTCGAGAAAAGTAAAATACTGTATAGCAACAATCAGAAGCAGAAAAACTAAATCTGGAATCAACTAGAGCAAGGAGTTCAAAACAGGAGGCCTTGGAGCATGGATTACATTGCAGCTGCTGAAACAACACTTTCTTCTCACCTGGTATTGCAAGTGCAGGACTTGTGTTTTGCATTCAAAACTCTGAAAGCCCTACCAAATGTACCAGCACTACAGCAAAGCTCTGGCATTTGTGCTGGTAAAAATCAGAGAGACTCAACAGGTGTGAATAAACCCAGTGGAAATCACTCCTGTGGCTGCTCCCTTCCCTTTTCACTCCTTTTCGAGGCTGACTTTCTGCTTTCAGTGCTGCTGTGAAAGATGGGCGTCAGAGTTGGCTGTTTATGCACGTAAACAATGGGCATCTTTAAAAATCTCTAAATTCCAGGTAGCCTACAAGTACTGCCAGCTCTCTGCACCTGCACTGGACCCAGCCAGATTTATAGAAGGAGGAACTGTTCGTTTGCAGATGCATCTTAACATTAAAGTCCATTTCATTTACATGACCCTGGAGCCTTGTCCAGACAAGCTCACTTGAGCTTTACCCAGATGGTGCCCATTTGCCCAGGCATCATTTATTACAATTCCCTGAGGTTAGGGCAGGCAGCCAGCTGGCAGAGGCTCCCAGACTTGTGCTGGGGACATTGCACGTCTTCATCACTGCATGGCAAACGCTGCAATGACAGTTCTAAACCTGCCAAAGCATCATTCTGCTGCTTTACCTGCTGTGTTCAAGCTTGTTTTATGCCTGAAAATTATATATATATATAGATAGCTATATATAATATAGATATATATAAATAGGCAGAGTCATGAAAGAATTGCAGCAAGAGCAGAAAGGAGCTGCCCTGAATTAACAGGACACTGCTGTTGCCATCTAAGCCATCTAAAATAAAACTCCAAACTCTACGAGAAACTAGTGCAGGATAAAAATAAAAATATCAGGTGAGGATGACAATATGAAGAAATAATCAAGTTTTTTTGGCAGATTCTTGTTCTAACAACCTAAGCAGATTAATGTGAAGCTTTATCATTTTCAAATATTCTACTATGGCAGCATTAGCAAACAGATGAATGAAAGCTACAAGGAAGAGTTTTTATTTAAAATGTCACAGGGTTTAATATTCTATGTCCTAGCATATATGGAGGAAGACCAGGCAGTGCTGAAACATGAAACTAATACATTTAAAGCTGGAAATTTTCTACCACTATGTAACTGCAACTGATTATTTCATCTCCTGCAACATACAATCTCTATCCCTACAAGACTTTTATAGATAACATTCATTAAATATGCTAAGTTCACTGTGGCCACATAACTGTTTTATTATCATGGTATTTTTTTTAAGATAACATCTGCTATCAAATGCAAACCACAGAGCTACATCCATGTTTAAAATAAAAATAATAATAAATAAATAAAAATACCCCTTCAAAACCCATCTAAAGCCAGGGTAAAGATTATACAAGGCATACACTGGCAAACATAACAAATACCTGGCAGTTTGTAATGCCCTGGAGGGGAATGTCAAGTTAAAATGTACCCACAGTAGAACAGTGATGGTGAAGGGTCGAGTTTATGACACCAAACAATAGGGAATAAATTTGCATTACCCAGGCAGCAGCCAGTGCATACCCAAATGTGGAGCATCAAAAGAAATATAACCTCTTCTATTCCATCAACACTAATGATAGCAGTAACAAAAACATTTATCTTTTTTCCCAATCTGCTAATTTTCAAGTCTCTAAAGTATTAAACCATTAATTTTTTCCATGGTTCTAATGGAAAAAAATTCACTAATTTCAAGGCAGCTTCTGAGTTTTTAAAAGTATATAATTTCATCCTCAAGGAGAGCATGCAACAAAGCTTAGAATTTACTGTGAAAATCCAACTTTTCTAATTAAAAATGGAGAGATCAAGATCTCTCCTCTTTTCCCAGGAAACCAACTCTATCTCTAAGTCTACATCCAGAGTTTCATTAAACACAAAGTACTTGACTAAATGGGGTTTCCCATCACTTCCCTATACAAATGACATCCCAAATCAGAGCTCTGGCTTTAAACTTCAGCCAGGACAAGGCCACGAAGCACCCACCTCACAGAGAGCAGAACACAGCTCACACAGGGGACAGGTGTACCCCATCCCTGCCAAATTGCCCTGGAGAATCACCGGAGATGGTTTCTCCTCGGCAGAGCTGGAACCTGGAGCAGTTTCTTCTGGGCAAGTGAGGAGCTGCCTGCAGCAAAGTGCCACAGGTGCTGTACGAGCCCAGCTCCATCAGGGCAGGGGATGGTTAAAACCAGGGCACGCTCAGCTGCTCTGCGTTAGCACAGCCTGACTGGTGTGAGGTACAGCTGCTCTCTTTCCTGGGTGCTATTTAAAACAGCTTGGAAGAGGGGAAGAAAAGTTCTTTGTGTTGTTGTTGTGTGGTGGCATCGCACTTGGAGCAGAGTCACCTCGCAGCTCTGCCTGGAACCTTCTGGAAGACACACACTGCTGGGGACATGTGGCATCTCAGCCCCTCGTCCTGGGGCTGCCCGTCCAGGCTCCAGGTGAGGCAGCGCTGTTGGCACAGGCTGTGGAGGTGGAGGGATGGGCCCAGGTGGGAAGCTGCAGTCAGAGAGGAAGTGTGTTGTTCTCTGCCTCTTCACTGCAAGGGGCACAGTGATGTGGGCTGGGGCTCCTTTGGCTGGGGTTTTTGGGGGAGGGGGTGGTGAATTCTATGGGCAATCCTGACTGTGGCAGTGCTGGCCCTGCCTCATCCCTGTTAATGCCATGTTCCATCCTTGGGAGAAGCACTGCTGTAGTGCTCCGAGGGCTGAGCTGGACAGGTCCCAGTGCTGGAAAGGCTGCGTTTCCATGTGCTTAGGTGCACATAAGGATGTGTTTCTCAGAGATGGCTCTCACTGTGTTCCTTAGTTGACTTCATGTTCTGAAGCTGAGCTGTGTGCTTTGGGCAGGTGTGCAAGTGCTGGAGCTGGCATTTGTTGCAGACAAAGCTGCTGACCCGTTCCTCTCAGGGAACTTGCTCTTTCTTTTGTTATCTGCTGAAGTCACGTTGGTTTCTGTTGAGTTTAGGGACTGTTGAAGTTAAGCATGTGTTTAAATCCTTCACTGGACCCATAGGCTTGTAAGTTAATTGCCTTGCTGAATTGGTGCTGGGTTTTCCAGCAGCTTTTCACTTGGCCCATCAGTGTAAATACTTGGTACCTCTCTTTCATCACTAATAGAAGGAAATGATTTTTCAGTTACTGAAGAATACAGAATTTTGCATTTTTTTTGTTTTCTGCCCCTAAACGTGCCTTAAGGATCCATGAAGCTGGCCAGCTGCAATCTTTCTTTTCCTCCTTCCACTCTGATGATGTTGGGGAAATGCTTCCCCATGTTGTTTCTTTTTTTTTTCTTACACCTGTTTAGAAACTTTGGATTTCTCTTTCCCTTTGGCTATCATGGTATTTACTCAATATGTGGATTCTTGTACCCACTGAGTCTCAGAGCAATGCACATGTTCAGTATCTCAAGCAGGCCCTGTTTCCACAAACTGCAAATTGATTTTCCTTCTCTCAGTTTTTTTTTCTGAGTCATCTTGACCCCACCTGTCCCACAAATGAAGCTTCTTGATAAGAGCAGGGACCTGATGGGCTCCTAATCTAATCTTTGCTGATAATTCCTTTAGTACTACTGGAGTTTTTTGGTTGGTTTGGTGTTTTGTTGGTTTTGGTTTGTTCTTTAAGTTGTGGTTTTTTTTTTTTTCCTCCCCTCTTTCCTTTCTTCAGTTTCTGCTGCAGGGAAAAGTCTGTCTTGATGGATTTATTTCTTGTGGAGAAGTTGGTTTCTAAGTCCTGCATCATACCAATATGTGTACATGCTATAACCTTCCTGTTGCTTTTAATTAATTTATAATTAATTGCAATTTTGGCTTGTGTTTGTTGCCTGTTGTGAGTTTTCCTAAACATTTCCTGATGGATTTCTAGGTTATAGAACGTGGGCCCTCAGCACTGGGTCTGTGATCCTGTACAAAACACAACAGCAGTCCTTGGAGAATCTATTTGAAGGGACCTTTGTAATAGAAAAGTTGAAGCCATGAAGTGGTTGTAAAGAGAAAAACACAAAGTTGTTTTAAAAAAAAAGCTACATACAAAAAGCCTGTTGCTCATGGTTTATAATGGTATTATAATTCTAAGTTGTTGTCAGTTATGTGTAGCTGGGGAAAAGTAATTGGATTTGTTACTTTAGTTCAACAAATCACACATGGATTAATAATTAGTTTGTGACCTCAGATAATAAATTCAATACATTAGCAGCTCTCCCATGAGCATTATTCTTTAAAGGTTAGGACTGCAGAATGTACATTTTTTAACAAGTATTTGCCAACCAGTTCAAGTAAATAATGAAATTCCACAGACCGAATATCACTTATTTTGACTCCTAACCATTCATTACTTTTCTTGAGAGGTTATGAAGCATTAATTAACATTTTTATTGCTACTGAAGTACTGTAAAGGCAAAGTTTATTATAAGTACAATTCATAAAGGGTGAGTACCTTTGTTATAGTTTCAGGATGGGGGGCAGTTTTAGGCACTCCTTTCACCTGTGCCTGCTGATGTCTTATCTGTGAGGGGGTGGATGTGTTGGGTTTTTTGGCAGTATTTTTATGTATGAACATGTTTCGGCGAAGCTGAAACAAACACACAGGTCTCCTGAAAATTTCTTTTCCTTCAGCACTTGAGCTTTTGGGGTTTTTTAGCTTAATAATTCCATTTTTTATCGCTACGTTCCTGGGATTTTACTTCTGATAGCGGTGTAAGCGCTTTTGTAACATCAATGAAAGGGCTTCATATTATTTCTAGTGACACAGTAACAGCCCCAGAGGAGTCATTACCATCACATTGCAGGCACTGGAGCTGTTTCAGTGTCAATGAAGTGTCTCTCAGACTTCCATCCGTGTGCTAACAGCCCCAGAGGAGTCATTCTGTGTCACTCGGAGAGCCTGAGTGCTTATGATGTCAGTGGAAGTGTGATTTTAATGCCTGGCTACGTGCTCGTGAGAAAATTCCATAACTGTGATGAAATATGGGGTTTACCTTTAACAGGTTATTGTGGCTGCTTTGTGTGAGGGTTGAACGTAAGCCTTAAAGGGAGAGGAATCTGCAGCCTCTGAGGTTTGTGTTTTGGCAGCTGGAAAGATGAAATTACTCAGGGATTTGCGCCTTTTCCTGCACTACGTAGTGCCAACGTGTTGTAAAGCTGCACCATGGTGGATGCAATGGAGCAGCAACCACTGCTCTTGCTGCACTACACCAACGGGGAAAGCAGCAGTCCTGGCACAAAGGGGTCTTGGATGCACCTGAAAATCATTTTTCCAGTAAAACGTTGGTAGGCTGGTTTTGTACAATGAAAGGCAGGTGGATAATTAAACCAAGATTTTGGAGCTTTAACAAGGAAATTGTAATCTCTTTTTACAAGATCTTTAAATACACTAATTATTATTATAATTTTTACTTAAATGCACTCTTTATTCCCTGCACTAATCTACATGGGCACTTAGAAGCTATAGCTGTTGACTACATATTTTTTCTTTTTATTTCACCTTTTGAAAATGTTACTATCTTAATCATTTGTTATAATGAGCCTTACAGGTAGTACTGAAAAACATATCCAAATATCACAGGCTAAAATCATTTCTTTGTCAATGTTTCAAATACAACACTTTGTTAATGCGCTTCAAGGTTAATTGTTTTTTGTGCCCTATTAAAGGGAGTGGGATGTCTTTTACATAGAGAGCAATATAAATGCTTCATTTTGTTATCTTTGCATTAATATGTGGTAAAGGAGTATGGTATCAATGATTTTAGGAATATAGATTAGCTACTTGTACAAACCCACAGCTCCTTCAGTTCACCAAAGTAACTTACTTCAGGTAGCTTTAGGTGTTAGTAATTAATTAAAAGTACATTTCTTTTTGGCTTTTTTAGCCCTAATTCCTTAAATTGAAAGTAAACCCAACCCAGGGATTGTGTTTTCCAGTGATTCAGTAATTCTGCATTGTGAAGGAAGGCAGTCTGTGTGTTTGTGTGTGCACGCAGGGTAATGCACAACTGGGTGTGTCATTAAAAAAATCGACATAATGACATACATTCTAAAATAGTGCCATGTCCTTTAATGGTGAAGTTTTGTTTGCATTCAATACATCATCATATTTTTTTCCTGACAAACTTTGTGTGCAATGCAAACACAGCTTCAGAAGGAAGAGCATTTTATGTTTTGGTAACTAGGAATTGTAGCATTTGCTGGTCAATACTTGAAAAATTCACAGCATTTCTTTACCTCAATTTTTTTCATTTTTAGATTCATTTTTGTATGAATTTCTCTGTTAAAATGGTATTTTTCTTAGTGCTGGAAGGAGTGAGGGTGATATTTAATTCCTTCATGTTGTCCCTCATTATTATTCCTCTAATAGTCCTCTAATTCCTCTATACCTGCACTGATTGATCAGGTATATTAGGCTTTCCAAATTGTTAGTCTAACACCAGGTGAGTTTAGACATTCTCTCATTCTCTTTGCACACCAGGCTTCAGTTATTTTGCAGGACAAATGGGCAAAATACTGCTCTCTTTCCTCCTGCTCTCAGAAATCCTGAGGTGGGAATATCCAAATTGAACGACCTTTTTCATATGGGAAGACTGACTCTGTGCTGTCTCCCAGGCCCTGTTCAGAGTTTGTACAAAGTCTTTGTGCCAGTTTGGACAAATTTGGAGGAAATATCCTCTGTGAGAAAGGCGGGTTACAACCACCCCTCCCCCACCAGGTTCGGGGAAAAAGAAATTTTCCTTGAAAGAAAGTGAAAGAGATAAAAACTATTTATGTAACAAAAACACTGGAAAAGGATTATAATGCCAAATAATAAAATCTGTTGCTATGGAGAGAAACCTGGGAAGATGTCAGAGTCCTTCTGTAGGTGTGGTCTCTCCTCCTCGGAGCTGGGTTGGCGAGGCCATGGGCCCACCTCTGGGACTCGGAGAAAAATTCTCCCAATACATTCTGATGTTGTTGAAACAGTCCAGAAGGGGGGAAAAAAAAAAGGGAATAAACCAAGGTCCCAGGAAACAAAAGTCAGCTCTCTGTCTCCCTCCGGAGAAAAGAAGCCGAAAGCTGGCTGAAAAGCAAGCCCGATGCTTCCTCCGCTCTCGTTGCTGCAAGAGCCAAGGAGTGTGTGTCCGTGTCCTTGAACAACTGCTTTGAAAAGTTCACTTGTTTTTTTTCTCTCCCCCCTCTCAGGCTCAGTTTAAAGGCACAGAAAGGCACAAAGTTAATTTCTGGGCATAGAGCAGTGATAGGGGATACACATCATACAGTCACCCCAAGACAGTCTTGCTTCCCATGAATTTTGCTTTTACTACTACAAATTTGTGTGTTTTGCTGGAATATTTGTGATATAAGAGGTAAATTTTGATGGTGCATAAACCACAGTGATGCTGCAGTCTGCAGGCAAAGACAGTCAGAGGTCTGCGTTTTAAAAATAGACATTAAAAAGAAATTAAACAAATTTTTGGATAGGTGGAGACTAAATTACTGTGTTTCCTCACACTTGAGCACAAGAACATGTTTTAGAAACTGTGAGAAGCTTTGGTGGAGGTGGCCCTGCAGTAACTCAAGGCCTCTGGTGGACATAATAACCTTACATGCAGTGCCAATAGGACATTATAAATTGGTGTGTCCATATATACAATATATCATATTTTGTATGTACTGAGACTTCAAATAATTTAGTATCTACAGAAACATCCCTTTACCCATGTTCCACTTTATTTCAGTCTGTGGCTTATAAACCACAGGTGGTCAGAGGTGGTTTGCAGGGGAATTAATTCTACTTCTAGGATTTTAAATGGCTCTCTCTATTAAGTATTACAGAATTGTTTGGTTTTAACTTGGATTCATGTTTTGACTAACCAAAAAATGCTTTGGCTGGCTAACAATATATTACCAAAATAATACAATACATGTTTTTGATAATGTCTGGCTGTGTGATTCCTTCTGATGTTCTCATTTTGGTGGAGGGACTCAGCTCAATGTTTATTTCTACATGTGCAGTACCTTAGTGCCGCTTACTTACCATAACAGTTCTACCTTAATTTTTGGAGCTTCCTTGTTGTAGGAAGGAACAGAGGTACAAACAAAACTTTCCTTTCTTCAGTCACTTTGTCATTTGTTTCTGTTATTGCTGCAGAGACACAGTCAAAAATATGCAATATAAAATTAAAATAATTGTCAGTACACATAAAGGATGCTGTTTTCTTCACACCTTGTGCAAGCCCCTTAAGTGTTTTCTAGATTTGGATGTTGGCATTTCCCCTTTGGATCCTTAAGCTGTAAGCTCTCATATCTGAACCATATTACCCTTGCATAACCTTTCTATTTTGTGCTGTATTTGTACCTTCTCATGGCAGACTCAGCTGTGCAGTTTTCTCAAACTTGGGAGCATGTTACATGAAATATGAAAAATGGGACTTAAATAGAATGAGCAGAACCCCTTAAGAGAAGTAGGAGTCATATAAGAAAACAAAAAGTTAAATTCTTCTCACCATCATCTAAATCAAGTGACCAGAGGCCTTTTGGTTATACTCTGAGGATTAAATCCTGTGTAACAGCAAATCTGAGCCCACCCACTGCTGGTCACTGGACTCTGGTACTTACCCAGGCATGGCAGCAGATTGCTGGCTGCCACCACTCACATGTTGGAGTCCAGAACGCAGAGAATATCGCTCTGCCGGTTTTTAAGTATAAAACCCTCCCTGTACATCAGCATTTCTGACCTTTGTCCATGCAGAAATCCATATACTCTCTGGAAAGAGTTCAAACCTACACTGATGTGAACTAGGTGATGGGATGTTATGTAAGGTCATCACAGGGTAAAAAATCTAGAATTTTTAGGGTTGTTAATATAGTAAATAGATAAAGGCAAAAAACTTCAAAATGGAGGATAATAGTTGTCTTTTAGACCTTCTTCTTCTAGTTTTTGATATTATGCAGTAAAAATAATTTGGAATGATTGGATAAAAAAACTCGCAGTTCCTGTCTACGTGACAAGGTGAATTATTGAATATTGGTAGAAAAAAGAAAATATCTTTTGTTTTAAGTTTTAATTAGATAATTTACCTTTAAAAGAGTGTGCAATCAAGATAAAGCGGCCATTCTTGGCATTCTTTGCTCTGTGCTGTGTCTAACTCCCGGCTATGGGCTACATTTCTCTGATAAGACTTAATAAACAACTATCTACAAGCTAAGAAGACTGAAGGTCCTATTCTTCACGGTGCCTGGTAAAAGGTATTAAAATTCCCTCATCAGGGGAAAGAAAATAATTAAGGCACAAAACCTGACACTTGCAAAAGGGAAACGCCCTTTTCTAATGCGTCATAAGGGAAGAGATTGGAAGTGAGTTCAATCTGGGACTACAAGTGCCTGAAAATTAACAGAGCACTTCTTCAAAGGGATAGAATTGGGGAAAACAGTGTCCAAGTAAGTAATAGCAAGATAAATGCTTTGATGTTGCTTTTTATAATGACCTCTCTGTGCTACCAGCGAGAGACCAAGCACGACCTCTGCCCTGGCTGTTTTATAGTTTCATTAGGTGGTAGCGCTGTCTGGCAGCTTGTCTCAAACGTGCGCAGGGCCATCATGACTGCAGCCTTCCTCATCCTTTCACTGAGCATAGGAGCACGTGTGGAAGTTGAAATAGTGGTTCTGTGCTGTTCTGACACTTGTAAACCAATTAGTGAGATTCTGCATCCAGGGTTTTACAGGCTTCTCTCTTCATCTTGGATTTCTATGGCTCGAACAAAATCGCTTCAGTTTTTTTTGTGGGACTTCTATCTATGTTTTATTTCTTTTCTTCTGAGAAGTATTTTGAAATCTCTCCTGGTTTAGTTGTGACATATTTCACTGGTGTTACTTACTGATAGCCCCAGGGGCAGCAAGTACAGGTGTTGTTAAACACTGGTTTAGTGCTGACTGCAATCCTAGCAAGTGGGTGCTGTGGCTACTTGTTTGGGATGTGTTTTGCTCTGGAACACTTTGGTATGCAGAAATAAGACTTAAATGAAAATGTGCTGCAGTTCTATTAAAAAGAAATGGACCGAAGTTTGTGTATTTGTGAACTTTGAGATCGTTCGGACCACTCCTATTACACAGCCAGCACAAATCTTTGAGAGAATAGGACCTGCTAGATAGACAAGTGACCACTAAGGATACTATTCACCAAAAGTTTTTGAACATGTTAAATAAGTGTTACAGAAATGTAATCCAAATAACAATAAAACAAAATAGTTATCCACTTAAGTTCTCTTCTTCCCTATCCCTACTTCTTGAGTTTGCATCTGCTTCTAAGAACGTGTAGGACTTTGCTCTGTTGAATATCAGTTCTTTTCTTGAATACTTGGGGGTGGAAAAATCTGCACTGGCTCTGAACCAGACGCAAAACAGTTGTCCAGAGTGTGCTGTCCTGGTAAGGTCCCACTGCTCATTCCTCACTGCAGCTGTTTCAGTACTTTTGCTGTCCTAATTCTCTGCTCACTATTGCTGCTTCCATTTCTCTCCTCCCTTTTCAAAACTAAATTATTGCAGTGGTAATTTTTTATGTACATGATCACTGATAGGCCTGAAGTCTCTCAGTGTCTCATTTCTGTGTACCCAGCTGTGGTACAGTGGGACAGGGAGAGGGGGAATGGGGGCTATGGTCAGTTTGTCACACTCCTTCTGCTCCTTCCTCATGCAGAGGAGACCTTTCCCTGCCCCAGCAGCAGACAGTCCTCCAGGAACTTCTCCAAAGTGAGTCCTTCCTGTGGGCTGCAGGACCCTTTGCCATGGAGTGCAATCCTTCAGGACCAGGCTGCCCCACCATGGGTCACCCCTGGGGTCACAGGTCCTGCTGGAAAACCTACTCTTGTGTGGGCTCATCTCTCCAAGGGTCTGCAGGTCCCTGCCAGGAGCTGCTCCAGTATGGAATTCCCATGAGGTCACAGCCTCTTTAAGACACCCCCTGCTCCAGTGTGGGGCCCTCCAGGGGCTGCAGGGGGATCTCTGATCCATCCTGGACCCCGTGGGCTGCAGGGGCACAGCTGCCTCTCCCTGGGCTGTACCCGGGCTCAGGGGAACCTCAGCTGCAGCTCCTGGAGCAGCTCCTGCCCTGGGAGTTTGTGGAGCTGCTCCTCTTGCATGTTCTCACTTCTGCAGTTCTGCAGGGTTTTCACCCTTCTTAAATGTCACCCAGAGGTGCTGTCACTGTTGCTGATGGGCCCAGCCTTGTGTGTCCTGGAGCCACCTGGGACTGGCTCTGCCAGACCTGGGGGAAGCTTCCAGCAGCTTCTCACGGAAGAAGCGCCCCCAGTACCAGAACCTTCCCACACAACCCCACTACAGTGCTGTTAGACTGTCAGTGTGCAAACCCTTATTCTTAGGGTTAGGGGTTACTCATTTCAGAGAGGTGCAATTTTGAGTGACCTTTGCCTCAATATTTATTCCTTGTTTTTACAGTAATGCTAAAAGTGGTATTTTAATTTTTAGAGAGCGCCACAGAAGTGTGGGGTGTTTGCAGGTGTAAGGATTGTTGCTTTTTGTGATTTCCCATTTAGTGGCTTCTATTAGGGGACTGCAGCAGCCTGGCCACACTGGGCAGGAAATGCATTTGTGCTTAAAGGCAATAACAAAGGCAGATGTGGCAAACAAAGCACTGCAGAGTGATCTTGCAGAGGGCTGCCCGAGGCCCTGTGCTGTGGCACCGGCATCATCAACTGTGCCTGGGCCCTGAGATAATCAGACTTTAGAGGAACATTTCGCAGGGGGCACCTTATGGCTGTCAGTTCTTCACGCACTCATTACCATGCTCTGTGTGCTGGATTGTGTGAGAACAAGGAAGAGCTACCTTGAGGCGTATCAGACTGTCTGGCTGGAGGTATTAGGGATCTTGACAGACTAAAGCAGTGTATTAAGAGCTTTCACTCTGATGATCCTCTTAAAAATGAGACTTCAGAACATCTAGTGCATAGCATGATTCATCTGAAACATCAAATAACATATGTTCTTAGCCTTTGATGGAAGTCTTAATGTTATGCTTCATCTGAAAAGTAAAATTAGTCATAAATTTTAAAACTACTGAATTTCTCCGCAATATTTTTGCGTGTGCATCTTGTGAAGAGGTTAATTTCTGTAATCAGTCATTGAAGCAGTGAATTGATGCTGGAGTGAAGTAATTGTTGGGATAAAATATTTTAAAAAACCTAAATTATAAGCTTGATTTGCATGCTGAAAATTAATTGGATTAAATAATCCTTTATAATATTTTTGGGTCTGAGGTCTGTTATACTGCAGGTCCTGTCCCTTGACAGAGGAAACATTTACTTGTCCTTAGCACCATCTTGTGAATTCCTAGCAGAGCAAATCCTCCTGAGGACAGCATGTGCCTGGGGATACTTTTTTGAGAGGTCAAGTTGACTTCCCAGAATCTCAAACTTCATTTTTCCTTGTTCTCAAGTACAGAATATCCTAAATTGGAAGGGACCCACAAGGATCATCCAGTCCAACTGTGGCCCTGCACAGACACCCCAACAATCCTACCCTGTGCCTGAGAGCATTGTTCAAATTCCCTGCCTAGGAAACCCAGTAGGATACCATGTTTGATTGATTTTTAAGGGAAAATTAGCATATGATTGATGATGTTCCCAGAAGGTATCTAAGTTCTTGACCTCCTTCTTCCATAATGCCACCTTCCCAAATAATCTCACAGACTGGTTGGTGACCGAGTGCTTTGTGTTTGGTACCAGAGGTGACATTGTGTGATTTTTGTCAAGCTGGTGTAACAGAAATGCCTTCAATCTGATAGCTATGTATTGTTGCTGTCTGTCAGACAAGAGCTTGGATAAGTTACCATGTGTTTTGTGAAGGCATTTCCTCCTTGCTTAGAACATAAACACACTGAAAAATCACGAGATTCCAAAGGCGCTTTGCCGATTTCTCTTGTACTTCAGACAATGCCAGTTGTAAAACACAATTGCAATGCAAGAAATTTGTTCACTCTCAGTAGCGTTGTTCATGTAGTTTCTGATTTTAGGCAGAGTTATGAATAATGAAATGCTGAAACCTGTAATTGTTTCATAAAGTAGCAGTAAGGGAAACACTGGAGGACTTGATCCAAAAAGTAAAAAAGGGAAACCCATTACCTTATGCGTAACATTTCATTTAAAACTTTTACTTAGTTATTCACATTTTCTTCATTACTGTTGTAATTCTCTGCTCCAAATAACAAAGATATCAGCCTTTATCCCATGTCTTTTATTAGAAGACCTTAATTCACTGGTGGTTTGAGAGAGAAATATTTAGATATCATTAAGGCATGGAGTAGATTATAGATTCTCAGAAAAAAAATGTGGTTTGCATCAAAAATTAAATTAGGGACACTAAAAGCTTGTGAAGGGCACCTCATTATTGAACTTTGTTTTGTATATGATGTGGGTTTGGATGTATTTATGTTCAAATTAGGGTTTTATTGGTATAATTTGAATGACCAAATTTAGATGCAGGTCAGCATCAGTTACAAATCTGCTCTGTTGTTTGCATTTGTTGTCTCAGTGGAGATCTTACAGACCAGATTTTGTAGTCCTGTGAAATCTAGATCTCTGACAGATTTGCTCTGAAATTACCTGGTGTATTTCATGCATCCTGGAGGAATAAATTTAAAAAGATATCCACACTGTGATTTCTGTCCCTGCAGCAATAATGAGCTGCCTATTTAGCTTTGAAGAGTTCTTTGGTTTTATTTTCACAAGCAATTTTTTCTCAGTGGAAAAAACAGTTTTAATATTATGCTCTGAAGAAACTCTGGGCTTGAAAATAGGCTGTTGAAGGTTATTTGGTGCTTTGTATATGCAGGAAAATATCTGAAAGGGACACACACACCCTGAATATTGTAAAGAAATGTGCTGTGTTTAAAGTATCTGGTTAAGTGCTAAACCGTGAGAGCTAAATGAATATTTGTCTTGCCAATCGTATGGGTTTGGACCCTGAAAGGCAACTGATGCAAAGATTCTATGATAATGGTTGGCAAATATTTTGAATGTACCTATGGGCATTCCAAAAAGTAACAGCTGCAGCAGGTTGGTGTTTGGAAGCATTTAATAACTATAATAAAAGAAGCCCATCTTGAAAATAAACCATGGCCTGCAGGTGTCTGTAGTTGTGTTGTCTGGCTTGAGCCAACAAGCTCCTGTAAACAGGAGTTTTGTTGTTTCTGGCTCTCATCCTTAGCTTTGCACCCATAACAGTAATAGAGGAATGTTTGAGGATAAATATTTGTAAATTTGGTAATTAATCATGTGATAACTGAAGGCAAGGGAAGCAAAACGGATTCTGTTGGCTTGAATTAATTATGACTTCACCTGAAGCAGAATTCCCACCAGCTGTTTAATGCTATATAGCTCCTGCCTCTGCAATTGGCCATTTCTTACCTTTAAACGTGAGTAGAAAAAATCATAAAACATACCAGGCAATGAGCACAAATTTCATATCTCAGCATTTAGTGACATGCCAAGGTAGTATGTGCACTGTGCTTGAAAAGAATTCAGTAAATCATGACAGGTTATGGCAGTAGGCTTTGTAAAACTTGTTCTCTTCCTTAGAAATATCTGGTTATCGTATACTGGGTATATTTCATTGCTTTTCATGCATTCTTGTGGGGTTTTATCTGACAAATCTTATAGGTCAAACAAAATTTGGTTGAATGCTCAACTCCTGTGTGTGTAGCTATGACTTGAGGTCACAGTGCTTCAACTCAGGCGACAGTTGAGTCAATTCAGATTTGATTTCTGACTTGAGTGTGTTTGCTGTGATGGGATATATTAAAGACTGTGGAGTGTTCATATTTTTGTCGTTTAATAGATGTGCTCTTTGACGTAGTAAGAAGCAAAAGTAGGAGAACCTTACTACCTGCAGCCACGTGTGTGCAAATGTGCTCAGGTGCACACTGGCTCGGTTTTTAACCAGGCACTGGTGCCCTTTGAGCAAACCTGGAAATTTATAGCCCAGCCTAGTTCTGTTAGGGTCGAGATATTAACAAAAAGAGAAGCGAATTATCCATATTTTTACTGAATATATTTGACCTATAACATTGGAAATAAAGGTTACACCTTTAAACCACTCATTCCTGCATTCTTATGGTTTTTGCTTGGTTTTCCTTTACAAAGAATAAGTCCAGATTTTTACAGTATCTGGTATATTTACAGCAATTAGTTCTGGACAGGTTGCACTGCTGTCATTCCAAATTGCAAGGTCCAAGCACACACAAATTGGGACTAGAAATGATTTAGTCAATGAGTAAGTAGTTTATCTTACTTGAATTGGAAAGCTATCAAATCTGACAGGTGTGACTATTCTGATGCTGCTTGATTAAAATTGAGCTTTTTATAAGTGCTGAATCTTTTAAGTAAGTATGAATATGAAGCACTTGATGTAACTATTGTTCAGTAAGATTGCTTTCTTTGAATAGAATATATACCAATATATAGGGATTGTTCATAAAAGAATTTAGAATAAAATACACATTTACTTGTAGAATGGGTGTTCTTGTGAAATAAATGGACCAATTATAATAATTAAGGTTGCTCTGGTGGAAAAAAGGTGATTTATTTTTCAAATTATTTTCTAGACATAAAGGTTGCTGTCAACATAATTCTGTTGTTAAGTCACTTGACAGCTTTTGCTTTCAACTCTAATAATATTGAAAAACATCTACGGAACCTTCCTTAGTGCATTTCCTATATCATAAATAAGTACTTAGCATATTAATTGTCTCAAATTGCTTATTTTTGGCATAGGTTTTGACACCAAAGACAATGACCTGTGCTGAGCCCACTGTATTATATCCACACAGTGATCAGTAACTGCTCAAACACAGACTTAGATAAAAAGTTCAGTAACAGAGAAATACTTTTCAGCCATGGAAATGTCAGTGTTTCCAGTGAAGCTGCTGAAATTTCCTAGTATGGGAAGGCTAATTTGTAGTTTAAGGTGTGTTATATTGATAATGGTAAAGCATGTCACACACACACACATTTATAATCACAGAATCTCAGGAGGTTTGGGCTGGAAGGGACCTCAAAGCCCATCCAGTGCCACCCCTGCCATGGGCAGGGACACCTTCCACTGTCCCAGGCTGCTCCAAGCCCCAGTGGCCAACCTGGCCTTGGGCACTGCCAGGGATCCAGGGGCAGCCCCAGCTGCTCTGGGCACCCTGTGCCAGGGCCTGCCCACCCTCCCAGGGAACAATTCCTGCCCAAGATCCCATCCAGCCCTGCCCTCTGGCACTGGGAAGCCATTCCCTGGGTCCTGTCCCTCCAGCCCTTGGCAATTGTCTCTCTCCATCTTTCCTGCAGCTCCTTCAGGCCCTGCAAGGCCACACTGAGCTCAGCCCAAAGCTTCTCCTCTCCAGGCTGAACAATGGCAGCTCTCGCAGCCTTTCCTGCCAGCAGAGCTGCTCCATCCCTCTGCTCATCCCTATGATGTGTGGTGTAGCAATATAGGAAATATTACTTGACTTTTTGGTGACTGCATTGCTCAAGAAGGGAATCCTAAGGAACACCTGCATTGTGCCCCTGTCCGTGTAGGTGCACAAACCTGGGTATCTCTTCAGTTATGGAAACACAAGCCTTGAAATCCATTTGAAGCTTTGCAGTTGCCTTTTTCCTCTAACTGATCAAGAAAGTTTGCTTGCTCAAGTACAGAATAAAGGACAAGAAAAGTGTGCATTGGGGAAAAATACTTGGAATAGATTCCTAAAAGGAAAAAGATGTCTTTGTGGAATTCCCCTCCATTTTTTTCAGCAATGAGTTACTGTATCTCTTGTCAGTGTAATGTATATTTTAAGTTTTTTTTTTTTAATTTAAGTGTTCAATAAGGTATTTCATTTGATGTCTCCACTAATCCATGGTTTGCTTTTGGCCAGAAAAGAATCCATGTGGTCAGACAACGTTCTTCATTATCTTGAATAGTCTGATTACGTTGTTTTATGTCACTGCGTGCATTAAACCTGAGACTAGCTGCTGAGCTGTGCATACGTGTTCAAATCAAACATGTGCTGTACAGAAGGAACCTGCCTGTACAAACTAGTCAGGAGTGCTTCAGCACGTAACAACTTTGGTGTAAGCGGGTGTTTGCAGCTGGTCAGGAACGGAGATAAATGGTCAAGCCAAGCGTGCTTGAAAGCTTTCCTCTGCCAGTCCCTAGACAAAGGCAGTCTTTGTGACCTCTGCATGTCTGGTTTTCATAGCAAACCCACAGAGATGCAGAAGTGGGGTTGCAGTGCAGGGCTGGAAGGCCTGGAAGTGTTTCCCTCTGAATGGGGCTGTTCGGGTGATTTATTGTTTGAAATGTCACTCTGTGTGTGGGACCAAGGCAGACTCAGAGCAGAGCAAAGGAATCACTTATGATGTGTGATAACTTATCTTAACACTTGTGTTCTCATGGCTTTTCTGCCCTATTTTTAATAGGGCTGTTTAAGAACTGTGCCATTCTTCTCTGCTTCAAAGCAGATTAGCAGAACTGGAGTCAGTGGAACTATTTTCAGCTACCATGTGTCTGTCCCAGAGTTAGAAATAGGCCATGTTCTTAGGTAGAACTTGAGTATGAAATATTAATCTGCTGTCCTGAGTAGCAAAGATGTTCAAGGAAAGTCTGTCTGTTGTTGATACCACAATTCTGGAATATATAGCAGCAGTTCAGTAGCAGAAGAAATGGATTAAGATATGGTCATTTTGGATTTCTGATGCTACTCCACACTAGTTTTTCATTACTTGAGGTAATTGGAGAAACTCTTTTTGCCCGTATGGTTCTACACCAAAATACCTCCATGGCCTACAGACTGAAAGATGGAACAGTTTGCAATTTGCAGTGTTAAAATTATCACAGTTAAAAATAAAAGTTTTACCCATAACTGTGAAGAGCTCAGTTTGAGAGACTCAACTTTCGAGGTTTCTGTGTCAAGTTGCTTTTTACATTGGAGTTCCAATATTAATCTGTGTAATTATTTGATTTGTGAGCTTTCAGCTGAATGATATTTGCAGCCAGTAGAAATTGGCTTTGTTTTGTGCTAGTCAGATGCGCTTCAGGTTAGCTGAGAGTGTTGGCCTGCAAAACTTTTAGTTCCTGCCTTGAAGCCTTGAGAATTTTTTATCTTAGAAGGGATGAGCTTCTACAGGAAGTCAGCCAAGAGATGCCAGAGCTTTAAAATAGTGGTTTACAAAAGATGCTAAATTAATGTATACTTTTGGATAGAATTTTTCTGATTAATGTACTGGTCTTTAAATCACCACAACTTTTTATTTAAATGCTTTCAAATGCAAATTAGTGTAAGCAAGTGGAAGAATATGTGCAGAGAACACTAAAAAAAGGCAGCTATGCACTGTATAGGATCTCCAGTGAGAAACAGCTGCTGGGAGGAGGATAATCCTTCCAAGGAAATCCCTAATGAGCCATATTTTGTCCAGCTAGATGTTACCTCTCTCTGTGGATGTACACATATGAAATGATTTTCGCTACTGTTCCTAGGATGTATAATGCAAGCACCTGATGTGTGTAAAATCCTTCTTTAATGCTTTCAGGTGGTAATTTATAGTTCTATTTGATGTTTAGGTAAGATGCTTGCTCTATCAAATATGGTGATTAGTCCCTCTTGAATATGAGAGGGATTTCTGGCAGCAGAATTCTGTTTGACTGTAAAGCCTTGGAGGCTGGAAAGAAATCCTTCATACAAAAAATGTCTCTATATAGTTGCTCATCCACCAGATTCTAAAAAGAACCGCTAAGCTGTCAAGAAGTACAATATGATAAAAGCAGGAATGATGAAAAGGAAATGGCACCTTGCAGCTGACCATATAAAAGCATAAAATCCTCCTGGGACTTCTGCATATAAAAGATAGGTTTCACTACTTTTCTAAGAACACTGGATCACATTAACTTATTCAAATAGGAGGTCAGATCACAGTGTTTAGGTTTAAAGCTGTCCCACGCAGCCCTTGATAAGAAAAAATTGACAAATCACACTTTTGAATAAACTCATTTTAATCCTTTTCTTCCTTTTGAAGTAATAAAAAAATATCCCTGTCATGCAGTTGCCATTGCATTTAATGGCTGTCATTTAGTGAAATGGAAAAATGATATCAGAACATAATGCCTTCAAATATGGCTAATAGCATTTTACATGAGGAAAAATACTTTTATTTTACATGAATATGGCTGTTAGTCTATGATTATTATTGAGAATTTTACTGCTTTGCCTATTGCAGCAGAGTGATAAGAACAGATATAACTCCTGTCATCCATGTAGAAGGACAGAAATTACTGTTCTTTAAGTTTTATATAATTTTAAGAGCTCAACAAGTTCTTGGCCAATTATCACTTTATATGATTTTTATTTGGTATAGTAAGCAAAATTTCCCAAAATCTATTTTCAAACAATGCAATGGATTTTGGGTTTGGATGTGCTGTCTTAAATGTGCTTTTATCTCAGAGCACATTGCTCTTGTTGAGATTTATGGCAATGCCATTGTATAAATGGGCATTAATTATTCTAAATTACAATGGGTTACATATGGAATTATAGATGACAACCAAATGAGTTCTTGGTGATTAAAGTTACTGGCATTTCTCATTAACCTGGGGGTGTGCTGGACCTAACCTGCACAGATCCTCTGGGCTGCACACGTGACCAGCTGTGCTGGTCCAGAGGTGGCCACACAAAGTGGATAAAGGACCACCTCAGCCTGAGCTGACATTTGAAAGAACCCCAGACAGCCAGACCTAACTGGGATCCACTCCTGAGGAAAATCAAACAAATTGCAGAGCCAATCAAAGGGCAGCTTTGGAAGGCCAAGCATGCTCATTTCTCAACTCTGGTGCTTACTCCAGGCCATACTTTTCCTGGGGTTTTCATGGATATTTCACTAATGGAGCAAGTAAAAGACTTTACCTTCTTTGTGCCAGACATGACTGTATTCCAAAGTGGGGAATTAGACTGATTTGTAGTTAAGATGCAGCAGATCAACTCTTAATTATTGGAGGATTCTTCCTCCCCCAAAATAATATGGAACTCTTCGTTATTGGGAGTGGTTTCAGGAGCACATGGAATGCTAAGTTGTGGCAGGGTTTAGCTGGGAATTGAGCATGGGAGTTCTCCACTCCATAGCTGATTTTTCTTGGAGCACATGCATGAAACCACCAGGCTTTATTTTGTAAGTGGTAGCTAAAAACAGCAGAAAGAAACTAGGAATGGCTTACAGAATGAAAGAAATACTAATAATATTTCTAAGTATTGCTTAAAGATGTTTGCTTAGAATGGGAGATTTTAGTCCCATGCACTGTTTATTCCATGACCCTCAGCCAGATTGTTGTTGGTCTCTGCGTCCACATCGTTGCTTGTGTAATGCCACAAAATTATGAATGTGGATAGATTCATGGAGGTGAAATTTGTTGCTGTCCTATAGCA
>VXAD01011235.1:232-108262 GCA_013399195.1 Dicrurus megarhynchus | reverse complement strand
CTTCCCACACCTTCCCTTCCCTTTCCACTCTAGACAGCCAGATCACAACTTTCACAAGCGGGACAAAGGAGTCATTTGGCTCATTAGGTCAAAAAGCACATTTCTAACCCATCCTTGGAAGCAACATCTACAGTCTTTGCAAAGTAATGATTGACTGCATAACAGAGTCAGATCCAAAACAGCAGCCCAGAGGCAGGTGAGTCCTTTCTCAAAGTAATTTTGTTGTCAAGAATCAAATTTCTGGTATCATCTGGTAAATCTTCCTGACAGGAGAATCACCTGAAAGCTCTATCAGTGTGCCTTGTCTTTCACCCACTCCTGTGCCAGCTGAAGCTGTTTCCTGCTGGAGAGTCACAGGAGAGGAATATGCAGTGTATCTAGCAATCAGCTCCCTCAAACTTGTCTTTCTCTTCCATGTGAGAATGGCATAAATTGCAAAAGAAATATTGCTTCAAGTTACGTCAAAATGTATGTTCCATTTAATTTCAACCGCTCATCTTTTGGAAACAGAAACAGCTATCTAAATATTCAGGTATCAATGAACAGAACTTTGCCATTCAGGGGACAGCATAATATAAAAATTGTTTTATGTTCATTAACAAAACCATTTTAAAACTATGTGCTGACTAAATGCTGCAAGTGAATGCATAAAATCCTTACGTCCTGATCTGTCAAGATGTTTGAGTCTATTGTCCTTTCAGCTGACAAACTCCAGGCTGCAGTTATGACTCTAGCAAACTTTTCATTTCTTCTTTCCTGTTGCTTTAGGAAAAGACTTTCCCCTTTCTAGGACACTGACATTATTTTCTTGCCTTTTTTTTTCCTAGATAAGAAATATTCTTATATTTTCCAGTTTTCTAGACTCCAAAATCACTCACTCACTTATTCAAATTGCACCTTCCTAAAGGAAATTCCTAGCACATATAGCAGCACTACTTTCATCTCCTATGTGTGCACAATGAATAAAAAAAATTAAAGTTTGATAGAGAAATATAGTCCTGTAAAATTTAAAATCACAGTTATTGGAAGACTTATTATGTATAGAAGGGCACAGTTTTCACAAGGCAGTGATTTCTGTGACTTGTCCTCACTGAAAGTCATTTCTAAAATAGGCTGATCAGCTTTGTGTTATCCAACGTGTTGTGTGGGGTGGCACCAAAGTTTATTACTAATATTTGAATTAAATATAGCTTGCAATTAAATTTATGCGATTCCTTTATTATCTCCCTCTGTATAGATTGCGTAGATTGTGTAGCAAGTTCAGTGTACACCATGTGTGTGAATTCTAGATGGCATTGCTTCTTTCCTTTTCAAGTTCATTGTGGCAGCGGCAGAAGGGGGAAATATGTCTTGTCTTCTACTTTTGGAGGTATTTTCTCTTGGCTTCTGGGATTTTAGTCCTTGTTTCTCTCACTAATCAAAATTTCAAATGAGCCTTTTATTTTTGTCCCAAAACCTCTGTTTATCATCAAAGTCTTTCAATTCTTCCTCAGTAGTAAATAATTCCAGACATCAGATTAGTTTATCAGTTGTACTAACAGCCAGCACAAGGCAGGAAAACTCCTTCTGCTACCTGGCTATTATTGCAACAACACAAAAAAAGTATAAAAAATCAGTAATTCTACTTTAAACCTAAAGAAAAAGCAAGACACCAGTATTTTTAGCTTACAAGTAACTGACTAGGACTCAGGAGATATTTTTCACATTCTCGTAGCAAATGTGCATCCATCTAACTGTGCTAATTAAAAGCCATGATAATTAACACCTTGTTCATCTCAAGTCATGTTTCCCTTACTGATCCTCAGCAAGAACTGCGTGGTGGCTGTGGCCACTCGCTCAGTGAAGTTATCAGTGGAAGTCTGGCAGCTGACAGGCAACTTGTGTCACCCTCTCACCCCTCCAGCAAAAATCCTTAATGTTTGTTCAGCACTGACATCAAGCATCGAACCACCCACCGCTGGCACCATTCCCCTTTCTTCTCTCTTTACTTCTGTTGTGGGAATCACCAGAGAAATGGGGGAAGAAAAGGTACAGAGAGAAGCCATCAGCAAATATAGTGATGGACAACAAAAAAAGAAACTGATTTTGGGCCCCATTTGGATCACCTATATGTATCTGTGTTTCACTTGTACTTTTTCACTTTAATTAATGTGGGCTTTTTTCTCCAATCCCCAGTGCAAAAAAAGTCATATCTGTCTGCATCCTTCTTACCAGTATTATTCACCTGATTCACAGGCATGCTGTAGACTAGTCATGCCACAAGTGAAAAATACAAATTTTTGCCCCAAAGATTTTGCAACCTGCAGTCCCTACATCACAGTCATTTAGGGCTAAATGTATGCAAAGGCCTTTAATTACCTCCAAATAGTGCATAGTCAAGGGGCTTTCCTGGGAAATAAGGGCTCTCTATTTGGAAGAAAGGGTGAAGGAAATACAGGCTTGCAGGTCTCAAAGGAAGTTCCTAATGCAACAAGCTTGGCCCACTGCATCCAGAAAAGACAAGGTTTGCTGTGAAAGGCCCTTAAAACATCCATTCCACATATCAGCAACAAAATACTGCAATACATCACAGTAGACTTCTAAGCTACCAAATGGACAAAAAGGCAGATTTTGTCACAGGAAAAAAATGGAAGGGTTCAGAGGCACCACAGTCTTGTCAGTAGTGAGCATTCACCCTAACAAAACATCCAGTTGCTTTAGGTTATAGGCTACACTTGCCTTCTCCAGAGATGAGTGGCAGATGGGGGAAGAAGTGCCTCTCAATTTAGGAAAACAAAAAGGAGTTAGGAAATAGAAATCTCCTATTCTAAAACTGTTAGTTGATGAGCCTGATGAGTCCAGCAGTGCACTTTGCCGGGAGAGAATGATGCGACTGTAAGCAGCAGCACAACTCAGAATCAAAAGAAGAAATATTATCTTTTCTTTGTCTCAGTTTCATAGTGCTGATTATTTTTTATTTTATGTCATAGAATTACTTCATTCACACCACACTCAGGTAGCTTCTTCTTAAGTTATTTCAGTTACTTAGTAATTTCCAAGATGTGTTAAGAATTTAATGAAAACTTCAAGTATACAGATAAACAAATGCTACTGCTTAGACTATCAATCTGATTTCATGATCATGAAATAAAACATACTTTAAATACCTTTTTTTTTTAAATAGCCCTTAGCATATGTATGAAGGGACACCTTTCTGCTGTCTGTGTTCACCTCTAAAAATGGCAAACACTGCTATGAATGCAGACCTTCTACAGGTTCTAGAAGAAAAAGAAGAGAGATTTTATCTAATTTCTTATTCCCAATGAGATATTTCTAAACATACAGAAAACTTACATATTTTCATGACTTCTCTGTACACATGCTTAAAATAGCACAAAATTGGCCATTGTTCAGATGAGTCAAAATATATGATAGGGCCAGCAATAAAATTATATTAATATGTCTAAATAGTGATTTCCCCCAAGTTCTGCAACTTGTGAGATCAGGCCAGCAGACCACCACCCATCTCCCTGATGCACAATCTGCTCATATCAAACTCTTCACTGCAATGCTTGAAAGATTCCTGATCCCCAAGGAAAATAATAGATGGTCAGGAAACTGTGTCCTAAGTTCAGAAACTATTTCAGATGTAGTGTACAATGCCTGAAAAGAAAATGAACTTATTACTCACAGCTGCATTGCAGCATATTCAGAGATTAAGTTATTGGGGGCCCCCTCATACTTTCTTTGGCCTCCACACAAATTGTTGACATCATTTATTCATTGCCATTCATCTACTGTTGTTTGGAGTTTAAAGCTGTATTTCAAAGATGGAAGAAGGTCTTGTCAATCAGGGGGGCAGTTCCTCTGGGAACTCCTGTACCTTTCCTATTGCCTGAAGATTACAAAAATTAAATCCAGTAGTCATGGATACCTTTAAAATTTTCACTCAGTGAACTCAGGGCACTAAGAATTCAAATAAATAAATAAACTCATAAATAGAAAAAGAATTGCACAATAGCTTCAAAGATATTTATGCTCTTTGTATTGTCTCATAGAATCGCAACTGACAAAGTGACTGAGATTGGAAGGGGCCTCTGGAGGTCATCTGGTCCAACCAGCTTGCTCTGGCAAGGACATCTAGAGCTGGTTGCCCAGGCCGTATCTCCAAGGATGCAGACTCCACAACACCCCTGGGCAACATCAGCCAGCGCTCAGTCATACTAAAAATGAAAAAATGTCTTGTGATGTTCATGCAGACCCACCTGTGTTTGAGTTTGTGCTGATGGAATAGTAGGTTTTCTTAAATTTGGGCTATCAGCATTCCATGGGTGGTATTCCTAAAACACAAGTACTCATGCTGACTTTCTTAATGCACCATGAAGAGAAAGTGAGAAGTCAAGGATGGCAGCAGACACAAGGAGACAAAACTTCTGAATTAATGTCTCTAACATTGATTTGCACAAATTATTTACAAGTGTTATGCAACCACTTTACAGAAAAGTTGTGACTCAGAGAGAAATGAGTTAAGCCATGAGCTAACATATACCAGCTCACCCGTCACTACGAATTAAGTGCTTAAATACCACTAAAGGTCTTGTCTTAGCTGGCTAAATTGCTATTTAGTTTAAATTTCAGCACAATGGTACATTACATTACTGTACATTACTTTAGTGTAAGTGGTTACTGGTTCTTTTTTGGGGGTGCAGTATCATCCTTATGTAGATGAAGTTGCTTTTGATGTGGAGAACCAGAAAAAAGCTCACTCAGCAGAGTTGGACAGCAACTGTGCTGCCTCCCACCCTGTCATCCATTTAACTAGAACAGGGATTGAATGCAATTTTACATATCCAAACTTGAAGCATGGTGGAAATGGGTCACTGGTCTAACACAGTAGGTTTCAGTCACACTGCAACAGCAAAAGAAATACAGCTCCTACACTGTGCACTGTCATTTCAAAGGGTACACATAAAAATCTTACCCCTTTTCCCTTTTGGTCAGACAAATTTTCTCAGATGTCACTTTTTGCAAGGTCTCTTTTTCATTGAAATGTACCCTTTTTCTAATAGATGTATGGTATATGTTTCCAGTAATTACAGAAGATGTTGTCCTTTTCATTTATGCCTGCGCAATCCAGTTTGACATCATGTCATAAAAGTTTATGTGTTGTGTTCTCTGAGCTCCTTACTAATATCCCTGGCATTCTCCCTGACTATCCAAAATCAATACCATTGCTCCTCTCTCAATAAAAAATGGAGCATTGAACAGGGTCCAAATGTGCTCACTGACAATATGCAGCAATTAGATGCTGTGCTAACAAATGGCCTTCCCATGGGAGGATAAAGTAGGACCAGAAGAATCACCAGTGTCTTTCTCAGGGGAGCTTGCAAATAACTGGGACCTTTAAGAAGTGGATTTAGTTTCTGTCCCTGTTTCTGTCATGGGAAAGTCACAGAAATACTGAAATCAAGACAGAGAAGCATTCATATTAGGAACCCAGGCAATCAATTTTTACTTGCAGATGGTGGATTGTAATCAATGTTAATTAACCAGACTCCTTTTCAGACCAGGCCACACGGAGAGACATTTTTGACCAAGACAACTGATTTTGCTGGCCTTCAGAAAAGGATAGTGATGGCTTTGTGAGCCACAACAAAATACGAGATTAGGAAAAACAAAATAAAGAGACTGTAAGTCCTTTATGACAACATGCCTTATATACCTTCAGAGATAGAGGAAGCAGCAGCAGATCACAGAATCACAGAATATTCTGAGCTAGAAGGAATCCTCAAGGACCATCAAGTCCAACTCTAAGTGAATTACCCATACAGGGATCTAACCCGCAACTCTGGGATTAGTGGAGGTGTCAGTGGGATAGTGCAGGGCTGACCCTGTGGCTCTTAGCTCAAATTCAATCCTAGATGTGAAGAACTAAAATTCTTCCTTTTTTTTTTTTTTTTTTTCTCTAATTACCTATGCAAAATAGATTTCTTTTCTCAGGTCAAGTTCAGGAGAAAAAGAGATGAATCAGAAGTGTCCGCCAAAATGTTACAGTCTTCACAGATTTGTCTTGCGTATTTGCTATTTATAAAACCCTATTTCTTTTAAGGTTGCAATTAGGCAAGCATTTTAAATTTCTGCATTAAAAAAAAAAGTTTTAATTTTCACTGCTGCAGAAATTCCATGCATTTTCCAAAAACATGGAGCCCGGAAAATCACTGTAAGCATATTTCCTCTTCTATTTTTAATAAAGAACGAGAGAACAGTAGGATAAGGGCTGCACGGTGAAAGATAGCCAAAGCATGAACATACAGGCTGAGTTGTCTTCTCTTTTACAAAATCCAGATGGGTGGACAGAGTCAAAGAAAGCTGATATTGCTTCTTCTTGTCCTATACCTGTTCTTCAGAAAAGAAAAGGGAGCACATTTTCAAGTGCTGTCACACTGTTGCTTCTTCTTAACACAAGACTCTTTAAAACTTGGCAGTACAAGAGAAGGAAAATATACTGCAAACCAGGATTTATATACTTGCCTCTATGCAAATCTTGCTGCATTGATCTGTGAATTTTGTAAATAAAGCTGTCTTTTGAGGCGTCTTTAACTGGAATGAAAATTGAAGCTTTCAGTGATCTCCAAGTGGCACAAGAATGAACTCCAGATAGCACCAGAAAATCCCATTATTCCTCAGGTTCAGCAGGTTCTTGGTTGCAAAATCACTCTGACAGGGAGCTTTTCTGCGTTTGTACTCAAAGCCATCGGAACACGGTTTCCAATCAGTCCTTCTAAGTGCAGCAATGACACATTGGCATTACTACATAACTGGTATGAGTGACACGGTCTAAGAAAAAGCAAAAACATTGATAAAATGTGCTGTGCTACATGAATGGTAGCAGGTAAAACTCTGGTTTCTTGGATAAAGTTACTACAGGCAAGTCGCTTAAAAACTGTTGTTCAGTTTCTTTTACTTGCAGTTATTATAAAAATAGTTCCTTCTGTCTGTCCTCTCTTTTGTCACTTGAGATGTAGTCTTGAAGAAAACAATACTGTTCTTATGGGTTTGCATAGCAAGAAAAAGTGTACAGAAAAGGAGGTGTCTTGGCTCCACAGAGGTTTGCTTGGATTGCTTAGATGCAGGCAATATTATCAACTAGGGGAGAAACAATTAAAAAAATAATACAACCTTAACTAGTCTATGAAGTTTTATCAAACAGAATTTTTTTTCTTATACTTCAGACATTTTGGGGTAATTTTTTTTTTCTAGGAAACATAAAGAATACGGAGTGCATATGCCAGGAGTGTCATTTAGTCCAGTTTTATTACAGACCTGGCCTGCCACTACTAGGAGAAAAAGGTATTGTCTGTCTAATGCTACTGATACAAGAGGTAGCAGTACGTGCTTTATACAGTATGGCTACTCAAACTCACAGCAGAATGATCCAAGGGAGAATTCAGTGCTAGAGGAGCAACAGTAAATGTAGACTGCCTTCTAGTGCAGAGAGCTGGAAGTCATTCCTGCTTCAAAAGAAGAGGTGGAGGGCGGCAGGGGGGGAACCACATAAAAAACCCACACCAAAAAAACCACGACCTAATTTTCCAAGAACATATCTGCTGAAAATAATCATCAAATTTACCTCTCCAAGTATTCCTAGTATAGTCTGTATATAGAAAGAAGGCCTCCTTTTCTTTTTTCTCTTTAAAAGGGGTGGTTTCTGACTTTCTGTGAAGCAGAAACTTCAGTCCTAATTGAGGATACGAATCATAAGATGTGGTAAAATATATGTAACCCAGAAGCATAAACAGAACTTCTATTAAGGAAGAAACAGACAAAGCAGACCTGGGAAAGAGATAATTTAGCTTGTGATTTACCATACAGAAGAAAAATTTTCACATAATATAATACTGTAAAAGTCTTGGCTGTCGTCAACCCTCACTCTATCCTGAACTGTAAACAGCTGGCCTTTAACAGGCATTAATAAGTTTATTATTCACAGAGGCAGCAGTGAAACTCCAATGCAGGTGAAGCATCACTGCGTTTTACCTGACTTGCTTCTTTTGGGGAGCTTTAGTAAACACTAAAGAGCTGAACTCTACTCTTGAAACTTCTCAGACAAAAGTACATCAGCCAGTGGATACAACGTAATAAGTGGATAATACCACTTATTACCATAAAGACTTCCCTAGGTTACAAGTTGTTTGCCAAATGACACATCAGCTGAAAGGCAACTTGCAGAAACAATTTAGGCTGGTGAAAGAATTGAGTGCCCTACTGTACGCAAAAGGTCTTGTGCCTGATGTAAAGAAATAGTATCATAGTTTTTAGAAAGCTAAATAAAAATCTATTGGCAATAAACTTGAAAAACAGTCTAGTTTCTTACAAGCTGAACACTGAAGTGATGTTCGTCTGTAAAGTTTGAATTCTGACTTATTTCTAAGCAAACTTAAAACAGCTTCTATGTCCAATATGAGGTTCAAGAACAGACCTTCACATCCTTCAGTTAGAATTTGCTTAGAGATTTTGAATAAATTTGAAAACAGCAGCAGTCACAGAATGCAAGACTCCAGCAGTTCTGGATTAACAGTGGTTTCAAAGAAGGGCAGTTTCAGGTGACATGAGCCATTCTACACTATGCAATTCCAGGAGTCAGATGAGCAGAAAAGTGGATGAAAAGCACCATGAACCTTCTTCAGTGCAACTAGGATCTGTCCTGTGCAGGTCCACCAAGGTAAACCGAATACTTTCCTACTCGATTTGAATTTCAAGTAAGAGAATGATACTCTCAGGAATTTCAGACTTGTGAGCATTGCCATATTTCAGACTTCCACTGAATCCTCACAGAAGCTCAGCAGTGTGGAGGTTGAAAACTTTTCTCATTTATGCAGTCACCCTGCCCAGAGAGAGTTTTCAATGGTGGAACATTTTGCTGAACTAAACTGAACTCAGGAAACACCACACATGACCACAGACTAACATCCCATAAGTGCTAGCATGGCTGAAGCCTCTATCTAAATACTTGCAAAGGATTAACCAATTACAGTGAAACTTGCATTTGAGTAGTCTGAAACATATCAAGTATTTAAGAGACATTTCCAAAAAATTCTCATTTCTTATTCAACAAAGACAGCATTCAGTACCTTAAAAGACTGAGGCCTTTCAGTGGGTAACTTTCTACTATCTCATAAGCATCACTTCACAGGATTTCCAGTGGTTCTATCTGTCCTGAAGACTACCTTGCCCAAGCAACTGATGTATTTCCTGGTCCCTTGAGCTGTTCCTTAGATATTGATGAAAAGGGATCATTTTATCCAACACTGAAATACAGCCTCCCTTATGGTGCAACTTGGCAACTATTTAATAGCACACAGCAAAGTTGTACAAGAGGTTTAAAATGGAAAGTGAAGGTAACTTCTTTAACACCAAGTGGCCAAGTGGCTAAGATACTTTCCTGCTTATACTAAAAACATCCATTTTAAAAGGAGTAAACTCAACATCATGACGGGTGAGACACCATAGTTTTGCAGATTTAATTAATACTAAAACATGGGGAATCACTGAGAACTGCCTACATACATTCAGTCTCTAGAATCTCTGTTTCCAATTTTCAGGGCATAAGATATTTCTGGAGCTTAACACCCTGAAGATGCATGCTAGAGAACAGAGTAAATAGGGCTCTGGGTGAATACTGTGTTACTTAAGCAAAAGACTCAGGCTTGTTTTTGGAAACGTTACCAACAGGTAGACTAAGCATCTTGGGTTTTTTCATAGAAGTGGTCTGTCCTATTTGTTTGCATTGCAGTGCTAGTTTTCTAATGCCTTCACCAGCAAAAATTCTCTTGGCACAAATGTGTGTTATATTTGCCATTGGATGAGTTCATTGCCATGTTTCTGTCCAAGCAGAATTCCAGTGATATTGTCAAAGACACAAAGCAATGCAAGTGAGTTTTACCTTGCTGACACAGTATTTGGTGTTAACTGCAGGTTCTGTGGAATGCCAAACTTATTTAAATGTAAAAAATACAATCATTTTTGATTGTGTGACAATTCTTTTTTTAGGACTTACACGACAGCCACACTTACTCACAAGCTAGCTTTCTTTCAACAAACACATTTAATGTTGGCTGGAAAAGAATGGCAGGTCAGTGCCAAACATTTTCCTCTACGTTCTTTCTTTTCTATTTCCTTCTTTACAGGTCTTGGTCATTGAACAGTACTGACAGCCAAAGCAAGGGATCTGGACCCTGGTATCAACCATTTAACTTTCAGAGAACCCAGAAAAGTCAGGAGACAGATCTTAAATTGCTGAACAGAATTTGATGTTTTCAAAGGACAGGTCAGACCTGACAGGAGTTCAGCTACATTTTCACTATCTACAGCAGAGTCAACTCATAGTGAGGAAACCCCTTAATTAGATGCTTCTAAACAAATGTCTTAAATTGGGTAGGGTGAACAAAGGCCAAGATGTAGGTTGCTATTTCAGAACCTGTTCTGGCTTCCAGAAACTCAGAAGTCAGCTTTTCAACATTCAACATGTGAAAAACAGAGGTAATATTACCAATGACTGTAAAGCAATCAGTTTCCCAATATAATGAACAGCTCATTAGAATACATTTTTATTATCTTACTACTATTGTGTTGTGCTATAAGTAAAAAGCAGTCAAAGCAGACAAGGAAATATATTCAGACATAGTTTCATCCAGACCACTTAAACAATGACAGTATTGTCTGCACTCATGGATGGAAGAATGAGGGAGATGTCAAAGAAAAAAATTTCTGTCCCCAACATCTTTCCAAAAGTTTTCTGGAAGAAAACATACAATAAGACGAAGAGAGACTGTAAAAATGTTGGATGCAGATTTGAGGGGTAGAGTAATGGAAATGGAGTTTTTCTGGAACACAAAAAAGATCTTTCTTAAGAAAGAAGAGTGAGTGAAGCCTGGCAGCAACACAGGGTTTGGTTTGTAGGGAGGTGACAAAAACAAGTCCAAAGAGACAAGTTAAAACTGACAGTGCAGAAAATTTATCTGCAGAAGGAAGCTAAAGGAAATATACAACCAAGTAAAGTAATCCTGTAAAATTCCCTACCATGAGCATTCTGAGGCTGAAATTTTATTTTCTCTTTATTTTACAAGATGTAAACTGGTCTTTCAGTTGGAAAACACAATAAATAATTTCTTTCTAAAAAGACTAATTTCCTTATTAAAATTGCAGAGGGTTTCACAGTCTCCATGAGCGGTTATTGGTGTTTTGTGCTCTTGCCTTCAAATAAGGGCCCAAATCTGTGACCTGTTAATTACAAAACCGATCCTGAAATATGCACACAGTCCTGTGCAAAGTAATCACAGATTGTGATGATCACTATATCTAAAAACTAAAATGCAGATGTTGAGAAATTGATATAAACTAACTACAGTAGCCTGGAGTTAAATATTTATATTAGTAAAGACTGGCCTAGCCCTTGAGTTCCTAGAAGATCAGAGTTAACTTTCAGCTTATGACTCAGTTGTAAAACAATGCCGTTTTCTATTCTCAAGCCAGCACACAACCCTAAACAACACCCCTGGGAAGACATGATGCTTAAAACGGGAAATTTTCTTCACTGAGTTTGAAGACCAAAGTTTTCAGATGATTCTGTGTAAGTCTTTATTATCCACAGTTTCACCAATGAAAAAAGTAGGTGAGAAAGAATGAAGACAACCTGTCTGTTTCAAATAGTATCCTGATTCGTTATCTAACTGTGCTTTAATTTTTGGCTGTGTTGTAGAAAAGAGTCACTGCAGTCAGGGGTTTTCTTGTGGTACTCATGCTCATACAGACAAAAAAAAAAAAAGAAGGAAAAGGAAAATGTTTTAACAAGGCCAAGCATAGTATGCAGCAAAACAAAGCAAAATACAAAACCCAAACAAATAATCCAAACTAAAGTGTCAAAGCAGATAAGAATTTCTGTCCCCCATCCTAATTATAAAGTGATTTAATGACATTGCTGCATTTTTTGTAATCAAAAGTAGTCATATAGTTGTGTGAAATTAAAGTATTATTTTAATCAGAAAAGCTGAACTTTGTGTAACACCGCTGATGTAGGACAGGAGTCAGTATCATGAGCAAATTATAAAGGGACATTGCAAAGTTTGATACAAAAGCCTCTCTTATTTACATATTCATGGATAATCAAGGAAAATTTATCTGAGCTGTCTTACTAACAGAAAAGAGAAGTCATTAAACTTTGCTGAAAACAGCACAGATATTCAAAGGTATATCAACTTTGAACCTTATTTAACAGAAATGAATTGTTAAATGTTCTTTATGTTTGGGCAAGTCTAGGCCAAACTTAGAAAGGCCAAAGGCCTGGAAGGCTAAAGGCCAAACATTTAACCTGTTAGACTGCAAGAATCACAAGAAGACTCCATTTGGAAACATGCTTAGCCAAGAGAACTCAAGAAAAATAACTCCACATGATCAGGGGGCAAGTTTTATACAAGGTTCCTTTTGCCTGTATGGCTCACTGGTGCTAGTTAGGGGCTTGTTTGGAAGCCACAGATTCTGGGTCCAAAACAGAGCTGCAAGTGTTAGCATTTGTGTTCAGTGGTCATCATTTCATTTCAGTCCGATGCGAAAAAATTCTAAATTCTCTTTAATTTTCTAAGTCCTAGAGAAAGGTAAATAAGGAGTTATTTTCAAACCAGAGTTTGTTTTTTTCAGGATGAAGTCTACTTCTGAATAAATAGTTTGCCACTTTTAAATTAAATTCATAGAGTTTTGGGATGTTTGTTTTTCACTATTTTAGGGGTGAAACATGCAAAAGAAAATAGAGAAAGGATAATGTTTTAGGTTTTGCAAATCACAAACAACATCAGCTTCCTTTATTTATAACTTGTTCATAAAAACTGGTTGCATCCAAAAGATTTCTCCAGGCATGCTTTTTGGGAAATACTCGTGATGGGTTTGCCATTGAATGACCTCACTCCCAGAATTCTGTTTGTAATGAGTAATAACAACAATGAAGATGTCATCAAACAATAAAATCCCTCAAAGAACTGGAGCCTGTTCTCAGCTCACAGTGTATGTAAACATTGGAAATAAATGTAACATTGCAATATCCTATAGTCCTGCCTGTAAAAATGTGACAGGATAACTTCTCCTCCATAAAGAACCACATGAAATTGTGAGAAGACAATTGTAATTTACATTCTTTTATCTTTCTTATCCTGCAGCACTGGAAATACTGGGCTGATGTCTAATCCTTCAGACTGTAGCCAGTGTCCCTTGTCCATTTGAACAGCAAGACATGCTCTCTTCAAATGCATATATGGAGGCTGTCAGTCAAAGACACAGATGAAAGCCAAGTCTCCTATCTGTCCTGAGTTAAACACCAGTCTTTCTCCCTTTGTTTGGCTTTCTGTAGAGTTTACAAGTTGCTGCAAGGGAACTTGTTACCAGTTGCTGCTAGTGAATGGCCATTTTTTCCTCATCTTTCATTTCATAGCATACGTGTTCTCTGCATAAAGACCTAGGTATCAGGGCTCTAGAGACAAATTCCATGAACACTCATAACAACTAATTCTGGAAGCAACATTTTGCCTAGAAACACATTATCATCACAACTTGCTCAAGCTGTCTGCTGTCTAAGGGATGTTTGTGAAGGGGCAACGGGATTTGGGGAAACTCCTGCACTCTCTTTTTCGTGCAGTTAGTGGCAGCAGTTTCACATGTTTTTGAAAAGTTGTCCAAGCTAGTTTTATTGCAAGCTCATGGGCACCAGTGAGCTGGAGATCAGTGAGGTGCTAATATAAGAAAGCTTATTCATGCATTTATCCCTGGCAAAGATGATAACAACTGTTCTGGGTGGGAATGCAATCCCAGTTTAGGAGGTCATGTTCCTGGCATCATAACCCATGAGTGTCTTGGCAAGGCTGACAGATTTCATAAAGGAGAAAAATAACACTGAAGTCAACTTTGAAGACATCTCCAGGAAAAGTAAAGTATTTGAGATGAGACGTTTAGCTGCACCAAGCTCCTGGCAGGGGAAATCAGACAGAAGGAATGCAACAGTCTGCTCATCAGATTACTCTGGCCATCCCAGCTGACGACACCCAGTGTTTCAAACACCTGACAGACTGAACTCACATGGACAGCAGATGTGGAGATAAGTAGACAGGGCTGGTGGACATCAGAGTCCCACAGAACTTTCCACACTTGTTGGAAGGTGGTTATCTTTCCCTCCTCTTTAGCTGCCCACAGGGTGAAATTCTTTTTTTACATCCTTAAAGAAGTGGTAATAGCAGGCTCTTTATTTTAAAAAATAATTAAAAAAAAAAAAATCACAAAGAGACAGCCCATAGCCTGTATTTGTGGCTTGGCATTTCCCTGTTCCTTTTATTTGCTCAGTTTTTGTGAGCACAGTCTAGTGTTGCAGGGGTATCCTTTGATTGTCAAGTGCTTGCAGTGGTCAAGACTCGGCAAAGTTTAAGTTCCCCATAGTATGCTCCAGGCCATAGTTTATCTGCAATTAATCTGCATGTAAGAGAATCACACCTAATTTCAGATGACCTTAAGAAGGCCCAAACTGTTCTGAGCAGACAATCTTGGGGTGCCATGAACGTTGAGCCACTTTTTGGTTGCCAAGAGACTCTCTCTGTGACAGCAGTGCCATGTGCATGCACTTGAATACAGAAAGGATGTGTGCTGAACAGTAATAAAGTGAATTTGCATCTTGGTTTTACATATATCTATTCTCTCTGCCCAATGGTCTCTGGAAAGGCCTTGATGTCCAATGCTCCCTCTTGCCTTCTTATTTTTTATGACCCACAAAGGCCAACAGAACTTTGTTGTGTTTTGTTGCATACACAGTGGGGTGAGAACTGCTGCAGATTTGGGGCTGTACAGGGAGGAATCCAAGGAGGAAGGTGTCTCTGAGCCAGATTCCGGAGAAAGGAAAAATGGTGGCACATGTTCTTGGATGAAGATGTCTGTTTAAGAAGGGAAGGAGTTACAACTTCCAGGCTGGTTGTAAGGAGGGTTTTCAGTGGAAAAGGAAGCAGGTTGAACTTAAGATCATCTCTGAACCCTTTATGCTGATCAAGAGCTTCTTGATGGAGATGATGGCCTTTTCAAAAGTGAGTATGGTATCCTTTGCACGACTAGTGTGACCTGTTGACACAGAGCTGAGAAGACAGCATACTGTTCTACAGTTTACACAAGTCACTGCACAACCGGGGAAAGAAAGGACCTTGTCAGTGAAGGTGTGGAGAGTCAGAGAACTTGGCACTGGGGGCAGCCAGGGCTTCCAGACGTCCAGTATTTCTGCTGCTTGTTTAGCAGAGTGCCACAGTATGCCAGGCAGGGCCATGAAAGTCTCCCCTCCTGGGACCCAGACCACAGAGTGCAGCAACATCTCTCTTTAGTGTAAGAGGAACACCTCTCTCCTTGCCTGTGATCTCTTGCCCCTTTTACTGCTACTCACACAAGCCATAGTTTCTTATATGTGGAGATAGAGCAAAAGCTATGTCAGCTCTCTGGAGTGGCAAGGCACTGTAGGTAGAGTACAAAGAGGAGGACTTGTCAAGGATACTGGAAGGATTTCCTCTTAGTGTGCATTGCAGGAAAAGTCAGGGTTCTTGGGAACTGCAGTTTGGACCCTTGTGTGTTTGCCAACCTGACCTGTGGGCAGCATTGCTATTCACAGGGTCAAGTAGCCACCTGACTGTAACACATGGCTTCAAATCTGGGAGACAAGTCAGATGTCCTACTCCTGCAACCTATTGTATTCATCTATCAGTCACTCATCTAAAATGAATAGAAAAGTCTTCAATTCCTCTTTGGCTAGCCTCCCCAAGATGAGAGCAAGACTGAACTGAAAGACCAAGTCAGGTCTATGTCAGCATTTTTTAAAAGGTTCCTTCATCACCCCTTAAACTCCACTGACAGCCTTTTAAATTAGGATTCACCTCTAAATTAAGACGATCCCCTTCAGTTCAAGCCTCACAAAGTGAGAGAGAGTGATGAATCTACAGACCATATATGCTCATTCCTTCACATAAGAAAAGAGACTTCCAACGCTGTCAAGGAATGCCATTGTGATTACACAGCACAGTAGGCTTCAAGAGAAACAGAGAAATACTGTCCCTCTGCTAATTTGTCACAAAGCAACTACTGTTTCATGCAACCCAATCAATTACGATGGCAAAATATTTGCTTCACACAAATACATGAATGATTTCCAGGGATAAGGCATTTCTTATGAAGAAGATGAGAGAATAGGGAGGAATAAACCAATTAGTATTAGAGAGAGGAAAGAGATTTTTTCAGTGTGAGACCAGAATTCATTAAAGCAACCATAGGAGCCCATGGAGTAGCTCAGTGTGGGTGCATGAAGTGAGAACACGGATTATGGTGGAGAGATGTCTGCCATCATCCTGTGCTAACCTCACTGAATACTTGTGCTTCAGAGCAAGGTGTAATAATTGTGTAATGGACTAACCTAGAATAAACTGACCCCAAGAGAAGCTTGCACCTAGCCCCCTGCTCAATTAGTGAATGGTTTTTGCTCTAGAGCTTTAGGGTTTATAAGACACATTTGTTTTTCTTGCCTAATAATGATGGATCTTGTAATTATCCCTGTGCCGTCTGATGCTTTGATAGAGCTCATTATGCTCTTAATCTCAGTGATACACTGCATTGGCCCAGACACTGGACAGCGCTCCATGTAAGGATGCATGCTCTGATGTTTCACAGAGTGGAAATTAGAATTCCTCTTCCCCAAACCCACACACAAATATTATCTTAAAGGAACAAAGCCTACAATAGCCCATTTTCTCCAACCCTGTGCATAGCCCTGAAACCTCCCCTTAGCCTCATTTCTTCCCTCTGCTCCTTCCCAGGGCCCAGATGCCCTCCATCCCCTGGCATGTGCTCAGAGGTTCCCCATTTTTCCTATGGGACTTTAAGGTATCTCACAGCCTGGCAGTGCCCCATGGCACCGTGCACAACACCCTGGCCAGCACCAGGAATGCAGGAATGCAGGAATGCAGATAGGTGAGGGAGGGCCAGCTGGCTCCCCTCTCCAGAAAGGCTCTCAGGGACTCCCAGGATCACAGCATAGTCTGTGAATTTGGAAAGGATTGCTTTAGGCCTTCATATCTGAGAAAAAGAAACAAAACTGACAAGAATGAATAACAGCAATGACTAAAAAGGAAGTTACCAATAAAGCACTGCCATCAAAACTTCCTCCATGTAAAATTCTGTTTCATCACTGTCTCATTCTTCACCTCCATTGAAAAAAAAAAATTTAAAGGGAAACATTAAATAGACAATTTACTTTCTCCATTCCTTACAATTTTCAAAGATCTGGCTTGTGTTCTTGCATTATGGGCTACTTTGTAACCTGTGTCACGGCCTTCTGCTGCTTTTTGCAGCGCATTTTTTTTTCAGTGCATGTTGGCAGGTGTTACCCACACGCTCTGCAGACAACCTGCTGATCACACGGAACTGCTTTAATACCTTGCTTCCAGCTGCTTGGTCATGTAAAAGAGCAAAAGGTACATTTCTGAATACTCACTGCCCATGTAAGGAAATGCTGTAAGCTGTGGCAAGGATCCTGTCAGATCAAGGACAGAAAAAATCTAATCAATGAAATATTTTTATATTTAAACCATGGCCTGCTGTATTTTTAGCAAAAAAAAAAGTCATTCAATCTGTTATATGAAATATAAGTGCAAGGGAAAAAGGAAAAATAAGATAATGTTTCTTTTTGTTTTCATTAAATGTTTGTTAATCTAGATAGGGCTTTTTGAGGATTTTCAGTGTTTATTTGCTACGAAGTTATTTGGAGTATTTTAAAAGCATTTTAGAGCCTTCAAAGCTATTTAGGAAAACTTATGAAATATTTGGAGATTCTGCATGCCTTAATTGCTGCCTCATCATAAAAAATTCTTCACATCATCAAATTCAACATAGTGGTCACCCATGCTGTTACATGGGTGCAACGCCCTGTTGAAATTTGGGTTACAGAATCAGGACCTTAACATAACATGAAGGATAGAGAGATATTAAGAGCTGACTTTTTGGAGCAGACAGATAATTTCCATTGTTTTGGCAGCATCTCAAATACTTAATATGGTATCTCCAAGACAGTGTGATCACTTTAGAAGCAATGATTTTTCCTTGGAGCTGGCACTTAATAATATTTTTAGGTCCACAGTCTTAGTGGTCCCTTTTCTCATCAAGTTCATGAAAATGTTAAAAATGTCTTGTAGGCTACTGACATGTTCTTAGCTTACCAAAACGAAGTACAAACTCATAAAACCTGCTTGCATTTCTAATTCTGATTCTAGTCAAGCTATTGTCAGATAAAAAGGCATCATCTTCACTCCTTTGTCTTTTCCTAGATTCATTGTTAACTTTGGCACCTTTTTTTTTGTTTTACATTATTCCACACACTACACTGCTCTAAAACTAGTTGCAATTTTAGTACATACTATATATTTTGCTGCCATATCCTGGGAACAATCAATGACCTTTCTTAATAATGCATCACTTTACTGAATATTACACATAATTAAAAAAAAATGAATGCATGCTATATTTATATTTGGTAGTAAAAATCCCTGCTCAAATAATACTGCTATCAACACAATCATATAGACAGCCATTGCTATTAGTGGTAATGTATGAACAAAACCACAAATGTCAAGACTCAATGGAACAGACTTTTTAGTAGTGTAATCATAGCAATGTGCACTTTCTTTTCTAGCTGATAGATTCCTACTCATAGCATTTTTGACTGCTTTGGATACAACCTGTTCTGTGCTGTATCTTCACTGATTTCAACTGAATATTATCAGTCTGAAGATAGCAAAGAGGATTAGAATAAAGAGCCGCTCGTAAATAAGTCTATGTGTTGTTACAGAATTGGGAAAGTGGTAGAGGACCTCTCATGATCATCATGATATCATATAAAAAAGCAGTTTCTTCCATGTAAGCAATAGGGAAATTTACTGCAAAACCTGAAACCTGGATCACTCTACTTTTTTCAGTACAGCCATTCTTACTGATTGGTATTAGCCCGCGCAGGGAATCATCTGTCATTCCTAAATGTTCTTGATTCCTAAGGCTGTATGAAGATGCACATTACAGAAGTCCACAAAAATGGTCAGTCACTTTCTTCCTTGCCTAGCAGAACCTCAGATCATTTTGCAACTATCTCCACAATGCATTCCCTATTGTTCAGCTTCCTACTAATTAACAAGGTTCCCATGAACCCATGGTTCACATTTCTGCACATGTAGACAGCTAGCTTACCTGTGACTTTTCCAGGGAAAGAGCTTGTGATAGGCACCTTCCCACAGGAACCTGCTCTTTCCCTGTTGCAGCACAGCTTTGCTGTTTTGTGCCTTGATAGAAGGTAGGGAGTTTATTTTGAAAGGTTTAGTAGTTAGAGTTTTATGCAAACTTTGCAGATACATTAATGTCCTAAAGTACTTGGCATATTAGACAGATATTTGGTATGCTAAAAAACTGTAAAATGTTTAAAGAAAGGAAGAAATACTCTTCTTGCCTTTGCAAATTTGATTTCCTTTTTGTGATTATTATAATGCTAAATTACAAAAAATTGAAAGACTGTCTTTTTTAAAAGGGGATTTTTTGCCTCCATTGCTTATTAGCCATGCACAACTGCTTAAATGGCCACCTTTCCAGATCATGCATTTTTACATAGTAAATCTTTGTGTATATGACTTGAGTGTTCAAACTCCAGCACACACTGACTCATGCTGTTACTGATTGTTTCCTTACTATAGACATTCCATTTCAACAGTGATGCCAAAGATCTCATTAAAGAAACAGCAAGATGCCTCCTTAATGTAGAAAGGGCCCAGTAACAGCCACAAAGTAAAATGAATTTATCAAATAGTCAGGTCTTTGTAATAGTTAGCCTTCATTTTTCTGCCAGTTATGCTGGGTTACAAAGCAAGCAGTAAGGAATGGCCGGAGCAAAGTGTCCCTGCCATATCAGCCTGGATGAGCCCACACTCCTGCCTTCGACAGAAGGGCTTGGAGTTCCCACACATCTCACAGGGTCACTTGGGCACATGCAGGTTATTAGACCTGACAGCAACCACCCCTCTCTTGTGACATGTAACCTGCATGCAGACATGCCTTACACCACCAGAAATGTCAGCCTGGGCAGATGATCCAGATATCTTCTGAAGTTTACTGCTGCCTCTTTTTAATTCTGTCACAAGGACATCACACTTATCTGTGATCTGGTGAGTTGAGATATTACACCTCTTTCTAGACACAAATAAACCTACATTTAACCAAGAGGCTTATGTAAGCAAGCTGCCATCTCCTCCCTCTTCCCTGGCAGCAGGACTTTGTCATAGACTCCTGCCTCTGAACCCTGCTTTCTCAGGGTGTTACATAAGTGCATTCACTGCAAAGGAGACACAAGCATGGTGTGTTTAGGGATTAATTTAGAGTATTACTGGAGATAGAAAAGCATCTAGAACTACTCATCTATGTAATTTCTTTACTGTTCAAGATCTGGGTTTTTACTTTTTTCCCCCCAATAAACACAAGCTTGCAGTAAAAGTTGTTGCTTTGAAATTAAATAATTTGCTATCTGCATAATGTTACTGGTACTGTTTTTGGAGCTACTGTTACTGAATGTGTTCTGTGTAACACTGATTGTGGTAACAGGGCTCAACACATAAAAAAGGATAATAAAAAGTTTGCTTGGTCACTTTCAGACCAGAAGAATGAGCTCAATCTGATTTGGGAGTGTATTATAGCTGATCTGTGAGTGTATTATTTCATCTCCCCTTCTTTCTTTTTTTTTTTTTAACTGGTGGGAGTGATCCATTTTCTCCAAAATCAAGCTGCTCTTTGCAGTTGACATCCCACTGACATGAAGAGCAAGCGGTGATTTTGCTTCCAAATGAAACCTAAGGAGAACAAACATCTGTGAAGAATGGAGAATGGTGGCAGCACAGTGAAGTGCCTGGGAGCAAAGTGTTCAGCATGCTCACTAATAAGTGTCAGCTTGATTTGAATCACTTGCTAAAGTGCAGCCTGGCTGAAGTCGAAAGAACATACCTTTCCTCAATGAAAAGGAATCCCAAGGCATAAATAAAAGATTTCACCTGGGAAGAGTGATTTATTATCTCCATCCCAAGAAAGATGTCTGTGATTTACCACACCTCCTTGTTTTAAAGCAGAAGCAAAAACAATCCCTTCCCCCAAAATAACCCCTAACCAGCAATCACCAGCACTATCTCCATTAGCTGGAAGCAAAATCTACGATGCATTTATACCAGTGATTTAGTTGAAGTCAACAGAGTCATTCAGATGGGATAACAGACCAAGAGACCAAGTAAGGGACAAACTGGGGCCATGGCTCCAAAAATCTTGAGAAATTCAGTAATACTTATTAAAAAAAAAAAAAAAAAAAAGGAAAAAGAAAAAAAAGAAAAGGCTGTATCACAGTGGCTTCTGTCCAATCTAAGACTGATCCCATACCCCAGGCAAAGGAGCCAACTAATTCATTCCTGACCATATGGATGTTGTAAAGCTGTAGAGATCAAACCCCTCCCTGACAGAATCTTGGATCAACGAAAGAAAACATTTTTGCTCCCCCTTGAGCAGCCATTTTGGGTTTTACAGGGAGCCTGATCCATGTTGGGACAATGGTTTGAACGGTTTAGTCAATGCTAAAGAACATTCACACAGCAGACACAATCAATAGAGCTTATAATTTATTTACTTCATTCCTGAGTCTGAAGGGTTTGATTTAAGGAGCTGACATGGGATCTCAAAGTGAGCAGTAGCTTTCTGGGGTGAGTGGCAGGTTTTAAATAGTGTCTAGGTCTTAGCAGATCCTCCATAACCTCTTGCTCAGGACTACATTGAAAGTAAGACACTATTCATACACACTCTCAGCAGATCACCACAGTATCTATGTCTGCTGCTAGCTGTTCCCATAAATTGCATATACAAAATACAAAACCACCAGGCAGGCATGATTGGGCCCCTTTGGATTCCACTCAGTCATGAAGCTTGAGCTTCTGTGGGTTCTAGGAAGTGGAGGCACAAAAAATGATAGTTGCATATAGTCCCTACTTCCATCTTTCATCCTTCTGCTGATTGAAGTTGCAGAAAGGAAACAAGGTAGAGAATCTGAGGTGGTTGCAAATTAAGAATAAGTGGGAGTACTTGTCTCCTTTTGCAGCTGTGTACCCTCACTTTTTCCCAAAATGAAAATTTCAAGGAAAACCCTGAAAAAAATACTATCAGGGTCAGTCAGCAAACTATATACTTCTCTCTAGCAGACAAGTTTACTCAGTTCCCCTACAATTTCATCCTTCTTTCCAGAATGAAGTAAATTATCTGTGCTGCTTGCAATGTTGGAGTCCAGAGCACTGAGACAGTAGAATACTCCTAGGTGAAACAGTTCTTTACTGCAAAGCCTGTGCTTTAATTTGCTCAATCTTTAAGCCAAAAATGGAAGCCACTTCTGCCACAGGAAGTGCTTCATGTCATTTTCTTTTCACTCCTCAGCAAAGGGTCAGCCAGATTTAGCACAAACTGGTCAAGGGTAGGGACAGCTCTGAATGCATGGCAAGCCTTGAAAATTATCATGTTGCAATAAATAAGTTGAAGACATTGCAAGAAAAGATCATTGAGGGACTTTCCCCTTGTTCTCTCCTTCCACGTTTTGATGATGTCTAGTAAAGATGAATATGGGGTGACTCCATGACATGCTTATACCTTTTTACGTACAAGATGCTAGCTATTGCCTAAACCTCCAGTCCCATTTACACTAAAAGACATAGACAAACAACATAAAATCAGGGAAATAAAGAAATGTGAGCTTTTTCATGTGCTGCATTTGTACCAGTGTTGCTCCAAGTTAATTTCTTGGGATTCCCCGATGACAGGAAAAATTCCATGGGGGTGTAACAATACAGGACTGGGAACATCCCTTAGTCCAGAAAAGAGTGTCCTCAGCCCTATGACTACATTGTCTCAGATCAGAGCATGCTGCTGGTATTCAGCCAGAGAGAGCCTGCACACACTGAACTAGAGTGACAAGACAAGGGAAAAATAAATGAGCCCATGTCATCTCTACTTTCCATACCAGAGCAAGAGCTACACCAGAGCATAGGAAGCAGGTGGCACTGAGGCTTCTCTGACATCCTTTCTGAGTACCTTCTGAAAAAATCACAGCAGGTTTTTCAGTGTCTAGGTGGACCCCAGGCCACTGTGCAGCATTCTTTTTTTCCCCATGTGCTGCACAGCAAGGGCCATTACTGGTAGTTGTGAAGGCACTAGAGAATTTGAAGTTTATTGTGGGAGTTCATTGGCCCTCTGCTTCAGCAGCTTTTCTGCATTTCTCACGTCCTGCGAGACCTCAACACAGAAATTATCTCTCCTGAAAGTGAACAAGGTCAAATTTTCTTCTTAATGAACTCGGAAAGCACATTGTCCACCCCAAGTACTTGGCAAGGACTGTACAGTACATGTACATCAAAACCATAAGCAACTTTCGCACTCAGAAAGAAATGTTAGCATTGGCTGCCGTACAAAAGGAATTATAAAACAACAAAGAGAAGCAGAGACCATTTGGGATATTCCCAAATGGCAGGAAATACAAATGGCAGGAGTAAGGTAGATAAAAGATTCATGCATCAGACCAAAATATACTTTTTCTGTTCATAAAATTATACTTAAAAGGTATACTTTGTGTTTTACAACTCAAGCCCACATTGATAAAACTGCCATCTCTCAGCCTCCCTTTATCTAAAAGGTGCTCTTTGGTCCTTCCTGAGTGAGATGAAGGATGATTTATTTGTCAGTCAGAGAATGATTTCAAACAGAAATTTTGCTCTTCTACTTTTCCTCTGGTAAAACAAGAAAAAAAACCAGCACTCTTCAGACTAATGTACCTGTGCATAACATGGTCACCAGTCATTGCCATCTGTTCTGGCATTCAACATCAGAGATGTTGGAATTTCTGAAGAAATTGGAAAACTGTAGTGAATTTCCAATTTCTGGTACCAATACAGCATGAAGAAAAAAGTGCTGACACTCTTCATGACCCAGTGCTGATTTTATCCGGAAAAACTCTGATTGATTTTTGAACAAATTTTACTTTTTCTGAGTAGTTTTATTTTGCAATAACGCCTCTGCCTGCTTAAGTAAAATGAACACCATTCTGTGCTTGAATGAAATTCATTTCACCCTTGGCAAGAAGTCACCAGTTTATTTTGAGGGATGTAAAGTTCTGTTTATAGAAAAGTGATGGGTAGAAAAAAAGAATATCTGCTCTCCTTTCTGTCCAGCTTTGGAATTTTTAGAACTACTTTCCACTGGAGAGAAGTTCCAGAAATCCCACCTCTGTGTAGTCTGATAAACCAATATAATGCAGGTCTGGTTGCTGCTTTTTACATTGTATTGGGTGGCTATTGCATTATTGCTGGATTGCTTCCAAAAATCATCAACATAATAATAAAAGAACTTGTTCAGAAGATGTTTATCCAAATACCTAACCAGTTTTTTGAGGAGAAAATCCATATTGAGCAGCAATATCATTTGCAGCAATAATGTCTGGAAGAAAAGAAAAATGAAAAGTGTCAGTCAAAGTAAACAGACTCTATAATGCAGCCCCCAGGAGGCTGTGTTACAGTGTATAATATATTCAGTTGCATACACCTAGCCCTATTTTCAAAGCCATAAACTGGGGTGGATTTGTCAGAGTTTCAACAATATAATTGTTTAGCTGTAAATTTTCCTGCTGGCAAGTTCCAGAGTTTTCAGATAATCCCAGGCAGGGATTCAAGCTTGCCGTCACATACACAATAGATCGTTCGCAAGTAGTGTACGGAGCCTGCAAACCACGCTGCCACAGAAGTGTGCTGGGGATCACGAGCTCCCTCAAGCACACAATTTAATTTGAATATATGATACACAGATACTTCCAACATGGTGCACAAAGAGAGTGCCATTGTTGTGGATTATGTATGATTAACGGTGGAAGTGCATAGTAGGTTTAGAAGAGTGTAAATCACTCAATTTTTTTAGCATCTTGAGCAATAAGATGCATTCCCACTTGAAGCCATGTGGAGAAGGCTTGGCTGAGGCCTTTTTTCAAAATAGTCAGGGGAAACACCTGCGTCTCTGTTAACATGAGGCATGGCCCATAGCTTCTTATTTTGGCTATTTTTCTCCTGACTACACAACTTATGTCCTGGCAGCAAGACCTCCTGAGGTTTTCTGTTTCATTTGAATGCTTATTTACTTCCATCTAAGTTATACAACGGGGCTTGAAGTGTTTACAGAAAAAGCTACAAAGATAGCAGTCCTGCTGAAACCACTTCTTCACGGGTAAACATGATGGGAGCTGATGTACATAAACTAATGAAGAGGAAGGGAAAGAGAAGAGCATTTCCATTTCTCACTAGATTAGGAAGTCAAAGACTATTTGCCTGATTGAACTGGAGCTTTCTCTCTAAAAACACCATACACAGAGGCATTTATTTATCCTTAGATGGAAGCAAAGCAATGCTGGAAGACTCCAGAGAACACTTCTGTGTCCCATCTCTCACACAGACTTCCCTCTCTCTTGTTTGAAGGGTAGTACAAATCCTGCCAGCACAGACTTTCCACCCCTAAAATTCACTGCAAATAACGTTCACATATTAATTCTTAAAAATGCCAGGACCTACTGCACTAACTATAACCATCTGAGTCCCTAAAATTGCTTTATAGTGTGAGAGCAAGAGAGTGAAACTCTTTCCTCTATCCATTTTTTGACCTACTGCTGATCCATCAGAAAGGACCTCCTAACCCATTTACAGTGAGTTGCTACAGCTGCTGTTGTGGAATTTACCTGTGCATCTTAAAGGACCGCATGTTTTTGGCCGCACTGTGCTGTGGCACAGGACCTGCCACTTTACCTTCATGACTTTCTCTCCCTAGCCACATCTGATCACTGCAGTTCAAAGAAACCTGTCTCACATGAGGTTGTCCAGAACATCCTCAAGGGCTCCTCTCTAAAATCACTAACTCTCTGTGTTCAGCTGAGCTTGGGAAAATAACAAACAACAAAGCAGAACAGGTGACAGACACACAGGGCCTATCACGATGCTAGTATTTGCTGTTTTGTTTCTCTTAATAACACATAGAAAGAATTGCCTTAACTCTCTCTTCTTTGAATACCCCTGAAGATCAAGAGGCTGATGCTCAAAGTTATCATAAATTCCTCTATAACACAGTTATCTAGCTGGTATCCGTAACTCTATGCTTGCCTCAAGCATTATCCAATAATTGATCAGATTGCCTTGGTCACACATACTTGGACTGTAACATTCCTCTGCAAGAAACACACACAACCAGTCCTGATTCCACACACACAAGGCTCTGATTTATTCATCCATCTGGTCTGACTAGAAGCAAAGCTATTGTTTTTCACCTGGGGTGTGATCCAGCACTCATTGATGTCAAAGGCAGTACTCCCATTGACTTCCATTGGACACAGGATCAAAGTTTTTGCCCACCAGCAAGTGAGAGTAAGTCATGCTGGTAAGGAGGACAAGATTCCCAAAGGCAATTTAGAGTGAAACAGATTTATCATTGTGTGCTAGGTTACAAAAGATGCTCCTTATAATCAAGCCATCTAGCCTCATCATTTAGTACCTGTGCTGAACAGCCTTGCCACACTGGCTAAACTCCCAAACCTTCATTTCAGCCTCTGTTAAATTCAGTGTAAATCTCTGAGGTCATTTCCTTCCTTCGTTCTTCCCTTCCTTCCTTTCTTCCTTCCTTCCTGCACCTTCCCTTTCTTCCTCTTTTCCTTTCTTCAACTTCCATAACTTTNCTCTTTCTCTTTCTCTTTCTCTTTCTCTCTTTCTCTTTTCCTTCCTTCCTTCCTTCCTTTCTTCCCTCCCTCCCTCCCTTCTTCCTTCTTTCCTTCCTTCCTTCCTGCACCTTCCCTTTCTTCCTCTTTTCCTTTCTTCAACTTCCATAACTTTCTGATTGTCTTTCTTTCTTCTTCTTCCTCATTCCTTCTCCTTTTTTTCCTCCCTCTCATTCTACCATCTCTCATCACCTGTTTCTCTTGCATATTCTTTCTTCTTTTCCTTGTTTGTTTCATAAATGTTTTGTTCTTCTCAGTTTTCTTTAAAAATACTAGGTATCATAACTTTGTTTATGCTTTCTAAAACAGTCGAAAAAATGTGTTCATACAGCATGAGAGAACATACAGGTTCTGGAATATCACATGTACAGCAGCTGAACCCTTCCTTCAGACTCCTTTGCTGCAGCTCCCTACTCTCCAGAGTATGTGGGGAGAAAGTAGTGTAGAGAGGCAATTTTTCAAGCAGATGGGCACTTTTCTTGGTACTAGACAGTGGCTCACCTTTATAAGACAAACTTTTACTGTTAATGTTGGAGCTGTTTAGGATTTACAATAACTTATATGAGAGCAGAATTAGTCCTCATGTAGGAAGAGAGACTTTGCTTTTCCCAGTTACTTGAAAACTGGCTTTTCATCTTTGATTGTTAGTAATTTCTTTAATGAAAATGTGATATTGTTTCTTCCGCACATTCCTTAAGGCTAACTATTCCTATTTCTGCTTTTTCTTCTTTTTGCTTGGCCCTAAATGCACTAAAATGTCCCATCTCCCATCATTTGAAGGTTAGAGGTGACTGGTTTATCTAGAGTTCACTTCAGTTGTATTGACATACGAATGTTGCAGCTGGCATACTTGGGCCTCTGGGCTCCAGCTCTGAAAGCCATTTCCACACTGTAAGAGGACAGGATGTAGGCTGTGACCCATCAGTAGGCTGTCTATACGCTAAAATAATGGAGATAGTGATAAACTGTCACCAGAATACAGTCTCAGTTCCCCAACTCTTAATGGTAGAACAACACAATAGGGTCAGACTAAAAAGGTTTCCTTATGAAAATTTTATCAGCAGCTTTGGTAAATTGCTGTGGGAAAGGTGCTTTGCTCTCAGGCAGACCTGGAACCTGTTTTTACAAGGTACAGCTCTCATGCATTGCCTCACTCCCGCAAGATATTAAGGGCACTCAAATTGAATTAACACCAAATCAGGCCGGTGCACTTAACAATACAAATGCACTTAAGGGACGCCTCAGAATGATTTGTGACTAAAGAAAGCAAAGAAGAAATCAGCCTTGAAGACCACAGGGGTGGTGTTGTGTGTCATATACAGGAAAAGCCATAAGTAGAACTTAGAATACCGGAAAACCATGAACTTCAAGGGCTCTCAGATACCTTAGACCCAGCCGTAAAGTAGATGGTCTCTTTTTGTGGTAGGCAGAAACAATTGATAAATAAATTACAGCCAATTTTCTTAGCGGCATGCTCTCCATTACCTCTGACAGCAGTGTAACTACTTTGCTAAAATGATAAGAGGTGAATAATGGTATATCAGGTAACAGCAAAGGAAATTCTCCGAGTTGTCTGTTCTCTCCATGAGAGCAATGACACAATGCAGAAGTGAATGAGATGTGACGTGGCAACTGACAGGGAGCTCCATGCAGACTGCTGCTAAGGCCAAAGCAGCTGAACCATAACCTAGTAAGAGCAGGGAAGCAGTGGGGTTTTGTTTTTCTGTTAAACTGTCAGAGCCATATTTTTCAGGAAGCCACCTCTCTTCACCACCATTTTTCATCAAGTTACTTAATTGTGTCTCTCTCTGGCCCTGCAGGCTGTATTCTCCCATAAGCTAGAGGACCAACCCTGCAAAGTTTAGCTCAAATAAAGTCCACTAAGAGCATTCCACACCTCATGATTTCTTGACAAATTGAGGTGTACAGAGGGATAAGTACATCAAGGTGAAATTGTTCCATAACTCCTTTCTGGTCAAAGACTAGTATTGGATTAAAAGTATCATGCATTAAAGCTGTCTGTTACATGGATATTCTCTTCAGCAAGCATGATGTTGGAAGCACTGTTAGGGAAAGCAACATAACTCTTCCTTCTTGACTTGGCAAAACAGTGGCTTGGAGTCTTAAGTGACTGGAAATTATAGTGAAAAGGAAAGTAAAAGACTCCAGACATTTTTCTAAGTCCAGGATCTCAAACTACAATGGTGTGCTGGTTTTGGCTAGGATAGAGTTAATTTTTTTTCACAGTAGCTGGTACAGAGTTGTGTTTTGGATTTGTGCTGGAAACAGTGTTGATAACACAGGGATGTTTTTGTTACTGCTGAGCTGCACTTACACACAGCCAAGGGCTTTTCTTCTCCTCACACTGCCCCAACAGTGAGTAAGCTGGGGATGCACAAGGAGTTGGGAGGGGACACAGCTGGGACACGTGACCCTGACTGACCAAAGGGACATTCTATACCATATGGCATCATGCTCAGCATATAGACCTGGGGACAGGGGAAGGAACCAGGAAATGTTCAGAGCGACAGCTTTTGTCTTCCCAAGTCATGTTACTCGTGCTACAGGCCTGCTTTCCTGAGATGGCTGAACACCTACTTGACCATAGGAAGTGGTGCATGACCTCCTTGTTTTGCTTTGCTTGTGTGTGTGACTTTTGTTTTATTTATTAAACTGTCTGTATCTCAACCCAAGAGTTCACTCACTTTTATTCTTCCAATTGTTGCTCTCATCCTGCCAGGGGAGTGAGCAGGTGCCTGGCTGGGGCTTAGTCTTCATCTGGAGCTAAACCATGACACATAGTGGTAGTTGTGGTGGGATTTCTGCCAATCAATTCTACAGTTGCTGCTTTTGCTGCTGTTACAAAAATTAGCCACCTCAATCAGACCTTCTGATACAGGAATTTCCTTGTCCTAGAAGGATGCTTTATACCAACCATTGAAACAAGACTCTTTTATGGAAAAGCAGGGCAAAGCTTGGGATTATGTTCATGGCAGCCACGCCAGGACACCATGAATCAATGAGGGGTTTCTATGAGCTACAGTATGACTGCTGAGTGACATGCTTATATACTGCAGCATTTACTGTCAAAGGAAACATGATGTAGGGCTATTTATTTGCGCCTGCAGTGGCAGAATGGCTCACTGGCTGTGGAGTGCACACTCGTCTTCCAGATGAGTGCAAAGAGGTAGGAAAGAAATATCCCACATGCCTACAAAATCTGGTGAGGATTCTAGCAACCTGTTGGCAGAGAAAGGCATGAAACTACCACTATGAGCAGTAGGAGCTGCAAAGGAGAGAAGTCTTCCCACATATATCATTACAGTCCATGGTGCACTTCATCCACACGGACAAGGTCTCCTTCCTACATGGCCTGGAAATCAAGCCCTAAAGGGGAGCCAGTGGGAGAGAGGGCGGAATAGACCTTTCCTGCACCCCAGAGTAGAGCAGAGCAGCCAGGACACAGGATGACAAACTCACAACGTCAAATTCCCACCATGAGAGGACAACTCTTGACAATGGCAGAAAGAACTTCTCCAAATATTCATTCAGGCCTTAGCCTGGCCAACTGAGGATATTTCTATCACTCTCTTTGTTTTTGTGGAGAAGGAGGGCGAGTTAAAGAATTTTCACTTTGTGCTATTGCTACCTGAATACCATCAAATGGAAAGCAAGTTATTACTGAGTCTATGTCTCTACTTCTGAGACTGAATCAATGTAATCTAAAACACTCTCAGAGAAGAGCTTCAGTCTGGAGAACATGTTTGCAGGCAAACCTTTGTGCCCACAACAGCAGAGCTGGAGAGGGAGAAGAGGTATGCTGGGCAAGCAGTTCAGCCTCACCTCTGTGCTTTTTGTCCTTCAACCCTTCTACCCTTCAATCCAGTAGGAATTCAACACAAATAACTACACTGTGGCTGCTGAACCAGATGACCCACTAGATGTCCTTCTTAACAAATGTTTTTATAAAGTTAACAAAAGGGCTGTACAGCAGCTTCTCATTAAATTAGGCCCAGCATCAGTTTGTGCTCTTCATGTGCTTATAAACAACTCCTCTTGGAACAGTAATCAAACATATTTGATTAAATAGCAGAGCTATTTTTTTTTTTGCCTAAATGCAAGAAATATCTGTCTTAGCACTTAAAGAAAAGGATCGCACCCTAGATTTTTAACCAAATTTTTATGCCTGAGGAGAAGTTCTTAATTCCCTTATAAAATTGGGTTCTTGAAAAATTTCTGGGGACAGTTGAAATTTTATAAATTCAAAGACTGAAATGTGCTTGTGTACCTAGTAAATATTTGTGTAAGTCAAAATCAATCAGGCCTACACATCTTGGCATAGCAAGACTGAGACACAAACAAAGAATAACTAAAACTCAATATTTTCATATATTAGCCAGACTCTAATATTCTGCATTTACCTTGTTTTCTTTATTTTCATGGGAAGTATGATTTTATATCACATTTCACTTTAAAAACAGAAAATGCAAAGTTATTAAATGCTTAGTAAAAATAAATTATTAATAGAAGTTGTAATAAATAATCAATAGTTTTAAAATCCAGTCGGTCAATAGTGGTTGCCACCCACTATTAAAAACCGTGCATTATACCTCATCTTGACATGCTAGAAGCTTTGATATCACTTGTTACTGCAAGGCTTATACTTCTTTTTCACCTTTAGTAAGCATTTATTAACCCTTTATAAACTGTCTAAGAATAAAATCAGATTGTAGAATGCAAAATCACAGAATCACAGAATCACTAGGCTGGAAGAGACCTTCAAGATCATTGAGCCCAACAGAATAAATACCTTGTGTTCAGAAGTCGACCAAAAAGATAGAATATCAGTCCCAGTGCAACTGATCCTTCTTATGAAGTTACTAAATGATTTGGAGGCAGTTGAACTAGATTTTCTATTGAAATAGCCTTCCAGGAACCTCTTACATCTATCAGACTTATGAACTGGATGAGGTTGGAAGGGGTGTCTAAAGATCAACTGGTGTAGCCTCCCCTGCAGCCACCCAGACCCAGTTACCCAGGACCATAGCCAGGCAGATTTTGAATATCCCAGGGATGGAGACTCCATAACGTCACCAGGCAGCCTGTACCAGGGATCCGTCACACAGTAAAATACTGTTTCCTGATGTTCAGGCAGAACCTCCTGTGTTTCAGGTCACACCTACTGCCTCTGGTCCTGCCTCTGGATACCATTGAATACACCCTGTCTGCATCTTCTTTTTAAGGAGAAGATCCCCCTGAGCCTGCTCTTCTTCAGGCTGAACAGTGCCAGCTCTTTCAGCCTTCCCTTACAGGCCACCTTAATCACCTTGGTGGCCCTTTGCTGGACTCTCTCCAGTATATCCAGAACTGGCCACAGCGCTACAGGTGTGGCCTCACCAGCACTGAGGAGAGGGAAAGGATGACCTCCTTTGACCTCCTGGCAGCAGTCCACCTAGCACAGCCCAGAATATTATCACCTTTCTTTGCAGGAAAGGCATGTTGTTGTTTCATGCTCAGTTTGTTGTCCCTCAGGATAACCAGGTCCTTTCCTGCAAAGCTGAGCAATACATAGCTTTAGCAAACACCCGACCACAACTCGATGTAATGCAACCTGTTTTTCAGTATGTTTTAGATTAACTTGAATTCACAGTAGAAAAGCATCCTCTGAATGGAGAAAGTTCAAAATTTGGTCTAGGGAAAATGAGTGAGAACTTCAAGAATCTAGCTGCTCCCTTGGATCTCTCCCTTAATTGGCAGTTGCTTAATTTTATGCCTAAACACACTTTCATTACGAAGAATTTAGCAGACGATTAGAATACAACAATAGATCCCAGTAACTTTCTCTTCCTGAACTGACTTCAATGAACACAGCAACAGAGGCAGATCTTGGCCTTGCCCACCCTAAGATTTAGCAAACATTAATAACACTAAAACTGAATAATTGCCAAACAAGGAGACAAACAGTTGTTTGGTTTGAAGTCAGTCCGCTTACATATCCCCCGACAATTTAAATGAGTTCATTGTATTTTATGAGCATTAAAGCTTCCCTCTTCATCAGTCAACTCATTCTCTTGATTTAATTTTAATACATGCTGTGAAGTTATATCCCTTGAAATCATTGGGTTGTTTGAAGGTCCCCAGATGCTCCTTACCCAGTTCTCTCTTTCAGTCCCACTTGCTCTTCTCTACACACCTCTTATGTCTTTGCTCAGCTGGTGCTAGCCTACATATATATACCCATCACAACAGGAGAGTTTTCTGTCTCTCAGATTCATACTCAGCAGGACAATATAGAATAAATTTTCCCTACTTATATATATATATATATATAAATATATATATATATATATATATATAAATAAACACATATGTGTGTTCATAACCTACAGTCTTCTGTGATTATAACTACCTGACTTAGGACTTTCATTGAACCATGAGGTGAGGTTTTCTTTTTTTATTTTATTGCCTCAAGTTCTCATTCTGGCCAAGAAACAGGAAACACAGTTTCCTTTATTTCAGTTTCTCCCATCCCTGAACACATAGCTGGGCAAGAGTTTCCCATTTATCATATTATGTGTGGAGTTAGGTTTCCCACTATATCCATAATGTGATCAGCAACTGGGTATCCTATCACAGACTGCCACTCTCTCATAAACCCCACTAATATTGAAGCATAACTATCAGTGCCACTGGAAATACTTGTGATTGCAATGATCTAATTCAAGAGCTGCTCATGGTGTTGAGCAGATCAGTCAAAATCCTATTGTGACACGAGGAAAGGCACACCCACTTTTCTGTCATATACTATACAAAGTTTCTAACAGAAGGTCTTAAAAAGAAATGGTGGGTTACATTTCATTACCTAGTTCTGACAAAAGAAGAGAGATGCCTAACTGTGACACCTGTATACAAAACTGTGAGAAAGACTTGACTTCCACTCCATTTCAGATAAGGAAGTATTTTTGTGTTTTCAGACTGGGGAGGATAAAAAGAAAAAATGGTCATTAAAAAAAGAGAGTTCCACTGACTAAATCTTTGCTAAAGCAGTGAGCTTTTGTCATGGTTCCTGAGATTGTCAAGGAGTTCATATTTTCAGAAAATTATCTGTGACTGATGATACTCTGGGACTTTTTGCATGTGAGTGGGTGGATGCAATGCTAATCAGCTGAATCCATTTTAGAACAATTCTTTGCTGCTGTCAGGTCCCAGAATGCAATGGAATATGACAAGGAGCAGGAACCCAGCAATGCCACCACAATGTTGTGGTAGAAAAGGGTCCTGGAACAGCAAACACACCCAAAAACTCTCTCAAAAAATGGGCTTTCTCTCTTCTGTAAAGGAAACAAAAGGTCTTTTATTCTTTTTCTCTCTTCCCAACCCCCTCACCCCCCCCAGCCTCCTTCTCTCTTTCCCATGTTTAGAACCATAGCCTGTTTCAAAGGTTAGTTCTGGCACGGTGACCAATTGGATCTCCATATGGTATTTATTTATTTATTCTTTGTCTCAAATGCTTTTGGCACAACATATTTGCATGAGTTACATGGTGTTTATAGAAAACTTGAATACCGGAGTTCATAGAAAAGGTCATTGGCTCATTTCTTCTCTTATTTTAATTGAATTTTCCCCACTGTTTTTTCTGCTGTTACTCATTTTATTTTTAATAGATACTGATTTCTTTTCCAGACTTGTGTTTGTTTATTTGTTTGCTTGCTTTTTGTTTTGGTGGTGGGTTTTTTTTTCAGCTTGACCACTCATGAGTTCTCTGTAAAGCTTCAACAGTCTTGTTACATTGGAGGAGTGTGGTCTTGTCTATGAGCTTGTCACTTGGAGACACTGCCCATTCCTCCTCAGCATAAAAGGCTTTCCTTCAGTTTCTCTGAAAGGGGAAATTTATTCTGATTGAGTTTTCATATGAAAAACAGGATCATCAAAGGCTGACATCCCAGTCACTTTCTTTAACAACCTATTTCCTACCTTTAGCAAACAACTGTGCTAAAACTGCTCCCATTTTACCTACTTGCAGTATTTGTGGAAAACCTCACTTAACACATCTTCCAGTTCAAAAGAGGGTTGTGGCAAAGCTCCAATTCAGAAAAAGCATTAGCTCCCTGTTTCCTCCTTAAGTGACTCAGGCTGCGTTCAATTGAGTAGGAAGCCTCTCCTCATATCCTCTTCTAAATAGTGCCAAATAGTGCTTAGGTTTAATTGCTCTGTTGTTTTACCTTCTTATCAACAGAGTTATGTGAAGAAATCATTTTTACTGGCCATCTTCAAATGTTAAGATTCAGATTAGGAAGTTTATATATATATATGTTATTACATGTATCTTATACCATTTTAAGTCATTGTTGGTTAGCATTAATAAGAATTGGCTGAACAAGCAGCCCCAGAGTGTTGGCAAAGGGTCTTGTTGGAGGCCTGTCATGAGTGANATGTCTGTATCTGAAGGGAGGGTGCAAAGAGGACAGAGCCAAGCTCTTTTTGGTGGTATCAAACAATAGGACAAGAAGCAGAGGGCAGCAAATGATGCACAGGAAGCTCCACCTGTACACGAGGAAGAACCAGGTGACCGTGCCCTGGCACAGACTGCCCAGAGAGTTTGTGGAATCCCCCTCAATGGAAGTATTCCAGAATTGTCTGGACCCAGTACTGTGCCATGCACTCTGGGATGACTGCTTGAGCAGGGAAGCTGAGCCAGATGACCCACAGTGGTCATGCCCTCCAACCTGACCCAATCTGTGATCCTGTGCTTCTGTAATGACAGATGACAACTTCCTCTAGCTATGCAAACTGTAAAATTTTCCTGAATCTGGACTTGATGGAGCACAGCCTACAAATGCTTCAGATTTACCACAAGACAGATTAACCTCCAATTGCTTGAAGATAAATTTGAAGATCAAGGCAAACCCTAAGTGGCCTCCTCGATTGGTTGAAAGGAAAATCCTATGGTGCTTCTTCCTAACCTTTATGCTGATGGCAGCATCATCCCTGGGATTCTAGCATCTGACTTAACTGACAATATCTTTCAATTTTTATGTTATATAATATAATCCATAATCCATGTCGGGAAGGAAAGCACTGGGTTTTCTTTTTAGTGTGTATTCCAGTTTATTGGCAATGAAACATCAGTAGTGATATCAGAGGCTGCATGATGACCAGGGGAAGTGGACCTTTTGCTCTCAGCCTATGGGGAGTTATTCTGCAGCTGAAGGGTAGATTTTCACACATTTTTGGCATGAGGCTTGTTACATCTGTTCTCGACAAATATAGTACTTGAACAGGTACCAAATTTATGCATCTAAAAACAGAAAAGATTCTCCACCAGTGTCATGTCCTTGTTTTATGAAATTGAAAATATACAATAACGTTATATACAAAAACCTGGACACAGTATGAAATTCTACTTCCTTGTGATAACACTACAGATAATAATTCAGTAGTCAAAATCACTAATGCAGCCTCATCCTTCTATATTTACAAGTAATCAATGAGAAGTAGAATAACATCCAGAAGTTAAGGTTAATGAAATCAAATGAAGAATTTTGAAAAGTCAGATGTGTTATTGATATGCCTAAATATTGACTTTAGCCCCTATGATTAGATCAATAGGGTTTAATGTCAGAATGGACACATCATAACAAAAGACAACAAAATTTCCTTAGAAAACGCCTGGTTCTGCACAATGCATGCTCTTGAACTAAAGCATACTTTTTAGAAAAGAAAAAAAAAGAAATCTTGACCAAAATAATTTCCCCCAGTATCAATCATGGCCTGTATTGTTACAGTGACTATTAATTGAAGAAATGTCTTAATTTTAGCCAGAATTTGTCTAACTTCAATTTCCCATTTTTTAGTCTTGTTAGGAGTTTGGTGAATAGAAAAAATGGTCCTGCATGTCACTCCACACTGCAGCTCACACTCAGGTCACAGCATAACCTGGGGCCTCTCCTGGAACTCTCTCCATATCATAGCTCCTTGAACCATGGGACCAGTGGTGGGCAATATTCCACCAGGCTCAGTGCCAGCCTTACGGGTGTTAAACACAGTACAACACTCTTTGCTCATGAGGACCACAAGCCACAGTGTTTTTTTTCCATTAGAGAGCCCCTTAATTATAAGATTACCTTTAATGAAAGAGCCATGGAGATTCATATCGCTTTCTTAGATCCTAGCTATACTAAACAACCAATACTGCTATTCTTGAGGAATGAACAGCTCTTTATCAGCTATGGTCATTGTTCAGGGAAAAGTTAAACAGCACAAGGCTGGGTCAAACATCTGTGGCCAGAGAAAAGGAGCTGTTCATAACTATGTTCTCAAGACCTGTCCCTTGTCCATTATCTATTTGAGTGCAATAATGGTGTGGTACCATTCTAGGCTTTAAAATTAATGGTATGTTATTACAAATTAAAATGCATCAGAAATTTCCTAATTTATCAGATTAACAAGCTGTTTTTATCAAACAGCATTTTAAAATGTCTCAAATACACCAGTTATTTTTTCAGACCTTTTTTCTTAACCCATGCTGATTGCTAACAGAATTATCTTCCTTTCATTTAGGACTTAAGATGATTTTCCATTATTTTATGTGGCACAAATGTCCAAAACAGCAGGCTGAGTACCCCTTTGTGCTCTTGCCCAGTATTTGCTTTAGTCTCTTGGAATGGTTATGAGACATGGTAGGGAAAAAAGTCAGTGCTAGTGCCTCAGAGGAGTTTTAAGCCATTTTACTCAATGGGTGATTAAAGAATCTGATTTTCAAAGGTGTTCTGTAACATCTTCTTTCATTATCACCAGAACTGAGAAGTGTTTAGCAGTACATGACAGAAGGAGGGGCTTTTATCAAGTCTGTAACAAAGGTATTTATTGAATTGTCATGTTTTCTGCATTATAAATAGTAACTGGACCAACTAGCAATGGATTATTGCAGATTTCTTTTGCTTGTCAGTAGATTTTTCCATAGACACCTTTGCAAACTTTTGTTTCCCTCGTCAGTTTTCTGGTTTTCCTACTTTTTAATTCACATCCATCAGTGCTATTTTCTATTTCTCTAATCATTTTTATATCTTAGGAAAAAGAATACTTTCAACTCTATGTCTAACATTTAAGAAACAACAAGAACAATAATAATAATATTTTCAAACTCCTAGACCATTAGGGGTGATGTGTGTCTCCTGCTAGCTGCTAGGGCAGTTGGATGGTAGCTGCAGAATATTAAAGAAACAGTAGCTTTAAAAATGAAGGAAAACTAAAAAAACAGAAGAGATGTAAGATACTATTCTAAAATTCCCAAAGGAATGTTTTTCAACAGGACAATTCAGATTGAAACAGTTTTGAAAGTTTTACCTACCAGCATTATTCACCTGACCAAATTTGTTCATCTGTTCTAAGATGCCAATACATTTAACACTCTTCAGTCACTCCAAAAACAATCAAAAAATATTCCAAGTTTGTACATGCAAGCTTGAAAAGAGCTCCTTTGCAAACATAGAAGTTGTTGTCAAATTTTTGGAGTCATGAAGATGTAAAATTGTAGGAAATCTATGTAAGATTTTTTTACCTTTTTCACTTTTTATTTTCCTAAGAAAATGAGGAAAACCAAGACACAGAGAAGTTAAATTACTTTATCACAGTGTCATGCAAAACTGTCAACATACCAGGACTGATTCCTTGAGAGCTGAATAGCAAGTCTGGGTTGCAATTGACATAGCAGACATAATACTGCAGGTGTGACCCTTCAGTCTATATTTACATGCCATATAAAACCAAAAACCAATTTCAAGTCAAAGAAGTGTCACCGAGTTTAACTCAGCAACTTGTTAGCAAGGTTCTTAAGTTTGTAGCATATTTGGTGCCTACCATAAACAGAGCGGTTAAAGAGACACCCTGTCACTTGTAACAAATCCAGACCTGTGAGTGATCTCAGTGGTCTGGATTTCCCTAGGGCTTGATGGAGATACACCTGAATGAACTGCTCTGCAGAAGTGAGAAGCTTAATTTGTACAAAACCCTTTCAAGGAATTAAGCACATCACAACAAGAATTACAATGCACCGAGGTCTTCCAAATACTTGAACTCAGCAATCATGCTTCTATCCACTGATGTGCTGTCAACGGTGAGCTGACAGATGCAAGAATTCAGGCAGGAATCCTATACCCATACAAACTGGAAAATGATGTCCTGCTGCATGGAAGTGATTGCATTAATTTACAGGCAGGCAAGGTCACCATTTTGTTGAAACTTCTTTTGTGTTTCACAAGTGGAAATGACAAAGGCAAAGCTTCATTAGTGACCTAGTAGTCCCAGACAGACAAATCAAGGTCCGAGGGAGATGAAATTCCTCCTGCACACATTGCAGGTAATCAATCATCAGAGGTGCACTATCATTAGGAGGGGCCTGCACTCACCAGATGCTTTGATGCCTCTCGTTTCTTCTGCCACAAAAAACAGCTGTCATCACTGTAAGAGAGTTCTGGTGTGCTAGCATCACTGCCAAGCTGGGTTTCAGGCTAGTCTCCCTCCCAGAGTGGTTTTTCAGTTTAGCACCAGGCATCCTGTACCCATAGGTCCTGACAAGTGAGCACAATGAGTAGCTCTCATTACAAATGAAGGCATGACCCTAGGACAGAGTTTGGGAAGACCACAGGCTACCCAGCCAGTGGCATCACTGAGTCTTTGCTTGACACAGAGCTCTGCAGGATACTGAGGAGTGAGGAGGCTGCAGGGGCCAGTGAAGACATCAGGTACCAATAACTTCAGAACCACCATGCGATGCCCCACCATCAGGCATGTGCTTACAGCTGCTGAGTTTGCTTGAAGATTCAATTTTTTCTGAGGTCCTCATAAACCTTTTCCTTTTCAATCAAGGGAGACACTTCTCTGAGGTTACTATCTTAGCCTGTTCAGTATTTCGAAATATATCTTATAATGGCTCAGTACTGGGGCCAGTACTGTTCAATTCCTTTATTGATGATTTGGACAAGGGGATCAAGTGTCCCTCAGTCAGCTGGCAGATGGCACAAAGTTGGGTGGGAGCGTTGATCTGCTGGAGGGTAGGAAGGCTCTGCAGAGGGTGTTGGACAGGCTGGATCCATGGGCTGAGGCCAATGGCATGATGTTCAACAAGGCCAAGTACCAGGTCCTGCACTTGGGTTACAACAACCCCAGGTAGTGCCACAGTCTGGGGGCAGGGTGGATGGAGAACCGTCCGGGAGAAAAGGACTTGGAGGTGCTGGTCAGCAGTAGCTGAACATGAGCCAGCTGTGCCCAGGTGGACAAGAACGCCAACAGCATCCTAGCCTGTATCAGCAGTAGTGTGGCCAGCAGGAGTAGGGCAGGGATTGTTCCCCTGTACTTGGCACTGGTGAGGCCACACCTCAAATCCTGTGTGTAGTCTTACGCCTCTGATGACAACAGGTACCACTGAGATACTTTTATACTATAAAGTATAAAATTATGGCTATTCTGTGCCTGTACAGAGATAAACAAAAGTAAAACAAATTAGTCACCTGATCATTGAAAGAATTGTTACAGCTCAATTAACTAAACCAAAGCTCCAGGCAGACGAAAAAGACCCCCCACAAAGCCTGGCAAGCTTGCCTCAGTCCTGAGACCTTGGAAAGTTACTGCAAAGTCCAAGGCTTTACTGAGCTATACATGACTACTGAGAGTTTCTTGTCAAGAAAGGAAAAAAAATAACCCCAGAGAAAGAGGCATAATTCCAACAAAATGTTCCATGTTGCTCTAAGGGAAAAGTAAACACGTAAGTGTGTTATCAGGAAAATAGAAGCTGAACTGACACTGACTTGGTTGGTTGCCACTCATCTCCCCATGATGTAAGCAAGCTTATTTGCAGCAGACGATCCCCTCCTTCCACCCCAAGACACAATCCATGCCTCAAACTTCAGATTTTACTGCTGTATTTCCTGTGGCATATTAATGAACAAAAGCAGAACTGCCTATAAACACATTTCTGAAACAGTGTTTATAGTGCAAGAGCATTCAGCTTCGACTCTACTAACACATTATGAAATTGATACTTCTGAATGCGCTGTATATCAACCTGAAAGTGATGAAAATACTTAACAGCTTTATATAAGCATTTTTTTGCTTAGAGGAATGAGTGTCTTTACAGTAGCCCTTGTTATCACCAAAATGTTATTTTGTTCTACTCCATGCTTTGTAATGACACTTGTCTTTTTCAGGCTTGAATACCTATTTTCATACACTGTGATTTTTTTATTTCCATTTTTCAGAAAACTCCATATAAAATTCTGCACAAGTGGGAGTGCACTCACATTTACATGAGTAGGAATATATATCTTGGATAGAGATCTTTGAAAAATTGATTTAAACCCAAAGTAATTTTTTTTTCATCAGGGTTAAAAGCCTCCAAAATAGGAGATTACAATGGAAATAATGCAACTAATAGCAGCTCTGCAAGAGCTCTTCCGTAGAGCAGGAGTAACAGTTAGAGAGCAAAGGTACAATGTTACATTTCACAACGCTCATTTGTAGTTTTAATACCGTATTTGCAGTGAAAAGGGGAAACAGTAAACAGCAGTACAAAATTTTTACTAGCAGTATTAATATCAATGACTCTTGTAAAACCAATAGCATAAATCTTGCTCTTAGCACTGTAGCACATTAATTAATCAGGCCTGCCATCCTCATTTGCCCTTGACTAGGTTTCACTGATGATTACCCAGTGGAAAATTCAGCCCGTTAATGCAAACAATATCCTTTTTAACACTTTCTTTCCAGTGGCTGACTTTTGGGGGTGGCAGAGGCATCTTCAGGGAAGGAGGCTGGAACTCCATTCTTGACTCCAGACACCCTTCTGCGATTTAACGCTTCATATAGATTAAAAACCCACTCGGAAGGAATTGCTCTGCTCAAACAGAACAGCTTCTCCTTCAAGACCTCTTTTCTTTTCCTCTCAACTTTAGTCATAGGATTACTGCCAAATATTTATGCATCCTTTGAATGTGAGGCAAGAGATGTATTAAGTGCTAAGTTATTCTAATTTATTCAGCTAAAGGAACCATGTGAGGAAGCACAAAGCCTTCCCTAATTTTTTGCATTTTAGGCCAGTCACAAGTTTTACTTTTAAAGGACATCAGAATTATAATTTCTTGTTTGTAGCGCTAACCAGGAACGAAAGAGAAAAATCCTCTAAGAAATGAAACCCTTGTAAATAAAATATAATTCACAGAAGGCAGAGAATTTTCCTCTGGGTCATTATTAGTGAAAGCCAGTGAGGGGATAATAAGGACATGAGACCTGATTAATTAAACATTTGCACTATTGTGCGTAATTACATTTTTGTGAATCATCCCATGGACATCTGTTTACACAGGACCACGAGGCCCGCCACGCTGTGCTTCAGCGGGACCTCAGGCAGAGCCCAGCATGGGGCGCACAGCCGCCGGGGCCCCCAGCTCCTCCCCTAGACCAAACCATCATTCTGCCTGCCTGGGCAGCACATCACAGCCTGACAATCTGGCGGCGTGTTCACTGCGCCTTCTTCCCAGAGGAAGTCTCCAAACTGGCTTGGTTTAGTGCTCTGAGCTGATTCACTTATACACATCAGTGTGGGAATTTGCGGCAACAACCGTACGTTTTCACACTAGGTTATCAGAGTGCACTGTGGCATGCTCCTGTACGTGGGATGTATTCCCACTTATCTTACACTTCAGTCTAGGTTCCAAGTCATATGCAGCTCAGAGGAATTAATGTCTGTGCTTTTACTTGAAACATTTTTTTTTAAGATCTGTGCCATGACATATTTGCAGTTTAAAGCATTTTTTCAGTTTTTAGTTGCTAATTAACTAGTCTGTGGGTTTGCAACATTCTGACAAAAAGATTTGAGCTCCTGAAGCATAGTAAAAACCTTGGCACAAGCACTATCAGCTAGATTCTGCAGAGTTACTAATAGAGACAGCTTCAGCCTGTTTAAAATTTAGTGTAGTAGAAACACTGAATTGCCATAACATATACTTCTACAATAACCCTAAGCTGCAGCAGATTACCACTACAAACTATGACTGAACCCAAAACATTTGGGCAATCTGCTTCTCTAAATTGGCTGGGATTGACAGTGCTCTAAGCAGCCCTGCCATGACAAAGCCATCCCTCTTTCTGGGAAGACTGGGAACAGCTCTGCTGCCTCTTGGAGACATTACATCCCACTTCCCTGGGAAACGTTCAATATCTTGGTTCAATCTTTGGCTTCCTCTTCCTGATGTAATTTGGGGCATCTGAAAATATTCTATGTTTCTAGAAGCGTGGCTCTTCAGCAAAGCGCTGCTAAGGGAGAAGAAGTAACATGTAGGAAGACAATACCATTTCATATATTTATACTTTTTTAAAATTCAGATTAGCAACTTTCCAACTTTTACCCTTTCTTTCAGTTGATAATTGCATTTAAATGACTTCACAGCACTTAGGATTCTCCTCCCCTGCCCATGTAAGAACAGCTATTAAATCAGAATATTTCTGAAAAACGTAGACAAAGTAACATATAGGAATAGACCAGCTAAATAGGTTATTTCTTACATGATAGTTGAAAGGCACAAGAGGCTTTACAGCAACCAAGACCTAGACGTACACGATCAGAAAGAATAAAAGAGAAAAAAAAGTTGTACAGTTAAAAACTTCTGCTACATTTTCTGTTGTAAGAGTTATGGGTGTAAAAAATCCTGTTACCAGAATCCTGCCAGGCACTGTGGGTGTCAACATCTTGTGTATGCAAACAGATAGTTGGGCTCTGTTCTAGTGCTACAAAAATCCAACTGTCATGGGTCAAAGAGACATGCTGAGTTGGCTCAACACGGTTTTAGAAACTCATTGCTAGTGCTTTTCCCTTGCAGTAAAACACTGTCTTCCACAGCACCACCTCATTCTTGCATTAAATGAAAACATTTGTATCTCATTAGTGCCTAGTTCCCCTCCAGTGTGTCTCCTTCAGCCTGCACTACAAGCAGCCAGTCCTGGCATCCTGCTGCAAAAAACAACAAGCTTTGAATGCCCTGCAGGTCTGACCACTAGTGGGACTGGCTCCTGTATGGGTTTAACAGGTAGGAAAAAGCACCTTCCAAACCTTGGAAGACGGGTACAGGCTGGACTGCGGGCCTGGCACTGAAAGGCGAAAATACACTGGTATCCTTGAGTTGTATGTTCAGACAATCACGAGATACATAGCATCTTTTCAAGGAAACAGAATGCCCATGAGCTTCTCCTGAATGTCTTCTCGTTTTTTCCCCTACTCTACAGAATGACTAGATGATTTCACAGAATCAATAGAATATCCTGAGTTGGAAGAGACCCACAAGGTTCATCATGGCCAACTCCTGGCCCCTCAGAGGACACCCCAACCATCGCACTATGTGCCTGAGAGAGTAGTTGTTCAAATAGTTCCTGAAATCTGGCAGGCTTGGTGCTGTGACCACTTCCCTGAGGAGCCTGTTCCAGTGTTCAATCATTCCCAGGTGAAAAGCATTTCCTAATATCCAACTTCAAACTCCCCTAACAAAGATTCAGGCCATTCCCTTGGGTCCTGTCACTGGTCACCACAGAGAAGACATCACTGCCTGCCCCTCCTCTTTCCCTCACAAGGAAGCTGTAGACTGCAATGAAGTCTCCCTTCAGTCTCCTCTTCTCCAGGCTGAACAAACCAAGTGACCTCAGCCACTCCTCATACCACTTCCCCTCCAGGCCCTTCACCATCCTCACTGGCCTCCTTTGGACACTCTCTAATAGTTTAATGTCTTTCTCATATTGCAGTGCCCAAAACTGCCCCCAGCACTCCAGGTGAGGCTGCCCAGGGCAGAGCAGAGCAGGACAATCCCCTCCCTTGCCAGGCTGGCCATGCTGTGCCTGATGCCCCCCAGGACAGGGCTGGCCCTCCTGGCTGCCAGGGCACTGCTGACTCATGTTCAGCTTGCCAGGATCCCCAGGTCCCTTTCCATGGCACTGCTCTCCAGCCTCTCATTCCCCAGTCTGTCCATACATCCAGGGTTGTCCCATCCCTGGTGCAGAATCCAGCACTTTCTCTTGTTGAACTTCATGTGGTTGGGGATTGCCCAACCCTCTGATTTGTCAAGGTCTCTCTGCAGGGCCTTCCTGCCTTCGAGGGAGTCAACAGCTCCTCCCAGTTTTGTGTCATCTGCAAACTTGCTTAATATCCCTTCCAGTCCTGCATCAAACTCATTTACGGAGATGTTGAAGAGCACAGGGCCGAGGATGGAGCCCTGTGGAGCCCCAGCAGTCACAGGTCCCCAGTCTGATGTCACCCCATTCACTGTAACCCCTTGTGCCTGACCTGTGAGCCAGTTGCTCGCCCATCACATGATGTGTTTATCCAGCTGTGTGCCGGACATTTTGTGCAGAAGGATCCTGTGAGAGATGGTATCAAAGGCTTTACTGAAATCCAAAAAGATTACATCAACTGGCACTTCCTGAGCAGTGAGGTGTGTTATAAACACAACACACCTTGTCATAAAAGAATATCAGGTTTGATAAGCAGGACTTTCCTCTAATGAAGCCATGCTGGCTATGACCAAATACTGCATTGTGTTTTAGGTGCTTTTAATAGCTCTCAGAATAATCTTCTCCATAACTTTACCAGTTACTGTAGTTTTCCGAGTCCTCCTTCTCGCCCTTCTTGAAAACTGGGACAATGTTCACCAGCTTCCAGTCAGCTGGGACTGCTCTGGATTCCCAAGACCTCTCAAAAATCATTGAGAGAGGTTTTGTGATGACATCAGCCAGCTCTTTGAGGATTCTTGGATTAATCTCATTAGGCCCCTTAGATTTGTAGGTATCCAGCTGGAGCAGCAGATCCCACACAAGTTCAGGGTTGATTATTTTTAATTCTCTCTGCCATGGTCCTCCACCTGGGAGGGCACTGGGCACTTAGTCCATCATCAGTGTTGAAGACAGAGACAAAGAATGCATTAAATGCCTCTGCCATGTCCCTATCCTTGTTTGTGAGGTGACCATCCTCACCCTGTAAGGGGCTGATGTTATTTTTATACTGCCTATTGTTATTAATATGTATGAAAAATCTCTTTTTATTGCTCCCACAGTTCTGGCCAGCTTCATCTCCAGTTGTTCTTTGGCCACATGAATTTTCTCCCTACAATGGTGATCAGCATCTCTTATTGTTCCCATGCCACCTGACCTTGCTTCCACTGGTCATATATCTTCCTTTTTTGTCTTATTTCCAAGACAAGATTCCTGCTCAGCCAAGCCAGCCTTCTGCCTTGTCTGTTTGACTTCAGACATTTGGGAATTGCCTGCTCCCGTCCCCTTAGAAGGTGGTGTTTAAGAAGTGACCAGCACTGCTGGACCCAAGCACCTGCAAAAACATTTTTCTACAGGACGTTAATCACTAGTTCCCTGAGCAGCCTGATCTCTGCTCACCTGATATCTGGAGTTGAATTGTTGCCAGCACTTTTCCTGCTGTCAGCTGAGATTTTAAGCTCACTTTGTGGTCACTGTGACCAAGACAGCCACCAGTGTCCACTTTGATCCAAAAGATCCTCTCTGTTGACAAGCAGGAGATCAAGGAGAGCATCTTTCTGAGTCGGCTCCCTTAGGACCTATTCCATAAAGTTGTCATCCAGGTTTCTGAGGAATCTTCTGGCCCAGGTTGTACCATCTGTATGATGCTTCCAGTTGATTTCTGGCAAGCTGAAGTCCCCCATAAGGATAAGGGCAGTTGACTTGGAACTATCCCTTAGTTCCTCACAGAATAATTCGTTGGCATCATTGTCATGGCTGGGAGGTCTATAGTAGAGTCCCATGATGACACCTGCATTATTTGTTTGTCCCTTGATTCTTATCCAGAGGCTCTCAACTGTGTCATTGCCAGCTGTGAGCTCCATACATTCTTTTCATTACATACAATGTAATGAAACAAAAGGAACATACCCTTTTCATTACATACAAAGCCACCCCCCAGCCTCTTCTGGCCTGCCTGTTCCCTCTGAAGACCCTGTAACTGTTCATCAGGGCACTCCAGTCACAGGACTCATCCCACCAGCTTTCACTTATGCAAATGATGTAAAATCTCTGGGACTGGGCCAAGCTTCCAGCTCGTCTTTTTTGTTCCTCATATGGTGTGCATTAGTGTAGAAACATTTCAGGTGTGGCACATTGTTGTCAATGAAGCTGACTGAAGGATCCCATTAGTGCTTGTTTCCTTAAGTTTTGTCACACCATCCCATTGCTCACCATGGTGAGCCTGGTTTGGTTCCTTTTCCCCTTCCAAGCTAGTTTAAAACTCTGTCAACAAGCCCTGCTAGCTCCTGTGCTAGAACTCTTCTTCCCCTCTGAGAAAAGTGCATCTCTTCAGGGGTCTGTAGACCAGGTGTTGAGTAGAACATGGTCAGAAACCCCAATTTTTTTCCCATTACACCAGCCTAAGAGCCATACATTGACCTGATGGATCTGGTTATTCCTATTAATAATATTTGTTGTTACCAGAAGGATCAAGGAAATCACAACTTGTGCTCCCAATCCTTCTACCAATCTTCTCAAAGCACTGACTTCTCTTTGATTGCCCTTGGACTTCTCTTTGTTACTTCATCACTGCCCTGTTGCACAACCAATAAAGAATAGTAATCACAAGGCCTAACTATACTGGAGAATCTTCCAGTAATGTCCCTTATCCATGAGCTGGGTCCAGTCTGCATGTCAGGCCCTCCACTCCCCTTAGAATGGAATCTCCTGTTACAGCTACCCTCCTTTTCCTCTTAAGAGGGGGTCGTGATGTGGCATACAGATGGTATTGCATTAGGAGGCCACTTGATCCCAAAAGGACCTTCACCCGCCTCCTCAGTTATCTGGCCACCTACTTCCAGAGCCTCACACCTGCTGTAGAAGGTGCCAGTCCTACCTGTCAGATTCTGAGAAGGAGGACAAACCTTTCTACTGGTACATGCTGTGACCTGCTTCCAGTCTTCATCTCAACAGACCCTGGACTAACAGGCCCTGGACTAATTACTGTGCAGGGTTCAGAGTCCATCTGCTTCTCCACTGCAATGGAAGTTAGAGACTCGTAAGAGCCTTGAAACTGTAGTGTCTCTGAAAATAATCCTCAGCCTCTTCCTCATTTGCTCAAACACTACATAGCCTGTTCACTTCTTCCTGTACCTCCCTCCACTGGTGACACAGCTCGTCAACCACAGCACACCTTGTGAAAAACAAGTGTTTGTCAACCCTGGCCTTGCAGAAAGGTATCAGGCACTCTTGGCAGCCTGTGACCTGGACAGCTACATCTTCCATCAGCAGGTCTGTCTGGCTGGAAACCTCTGACACAGCTGGTTCAGTGACTTCTGTAGCTACATGGGATTTAGCTTGGCATGTCAACACCTTAGCTGAGGAAGCTTGAACTAGTACACTAAAAAGACTGGGGCTAAAAGATGCTCTTCCTTACGAGCTACTCAATCTGTTTGCTGCCTCTATTGGCTGCTCCCGCATGGTTGGAGAGGAGCTCCTGCTATTTGCTGTGCTTGTGTGAGTTGCCATGCAAAGCGCTGTGCCATGCCCTCACTGCCATGCCACACCCCTGTTTTCCCGCCCATGCTCCCTGGAGCTGTTTAAACCTACTGTGAATGGAACTCCCCCTGTACCCCTAGAGTTACTTCAGTCACTGCTGCCTCACTGATTGACCGTATTAATGAAAATGTTTCAAGATGGGAACTTAGAGGACAGCAAAGGAATAGAAAAATTAAGGTCGTTAAAAATTGATCCATTCACTTGGCACAGCTATGAAAAGCGTTGTGTGTAACACACAATAATGATGAGGCACACCAATACACACATGAGTGGCTGTCAGTCTAATAAAAGATCGGAGGGGAGACTTCATCATGTTGAAACCTGAGGTTTGTATCCACAGCAAATGAGGGGAGTATATCCTAAGGTGCCATAGTTCATTCCCTCTGTCTGTAACTTAAAGTACCCAAGAGCATTTGGTTTGTTTAGGCAATGTTCCTGTTTTACGATAATTACTTCATCTATTCTACGATACTACTACACGAGTGATGTGACCATTCTCATGAATCACAGAACTATGTGATCAAATTCATAATTTTTTGCAGCATATAACTGTAAACAAACCACTAGCTTACAAATCACAGAACTGCAGAATGACTGAGGTTGGATAGGACCTCTAAAATCTAGTTTCAAACTCCTGCTCAGAGCAGGGTCAGCTAAAGCAGGTTTCCTGGTCTGTGTTCAGTTGGTCTTTGAATATCTCCAACAATGCAGACTTCAAAACCCCTCTGGACAACACGTGTCACTCTCACAGTGCAAAAGTGTTTCCTGATGTTCCAAGGGCACCTCCTGTATTTCAGTTTGTGCCCATTGCCTCTGGTCCTGTCACTGGGCACCACAGAAAGAAATCTGGCTCCATCATCTTCATTCTCTCCTGTTGAGTATTTACACATGTGCTTGTCATCTCCCCTGGGCTGGCTTTTCTTCGGGCTGAACAAGCCCAGGTCTCTCAGCTGCTCCTCATACGAAAGGTAGTATACTGTGTACAGTATCTTTGTTGCCCTGCACGAGTTATTCCAGTATATCCATGTCTATTTTGTACTGCGGAGCCCAGATGTGGCCATGGTATAGCTACATGTGGCCTCACCAGTGCTGAACAGAGTGGAAGGTTCATGTTCCTCAGCGTGCTGACCCATCTTTGCCCAAAGCACTCCATGATAGTGTTGACCTTTTATGCTGTGAGAATGCATTGCTGCCTCAGGGCTCAGCTTGCTGCTAGTTAAAACCCCAAACCTTTTCCTGAAAAACTGATGTCCATCTGGGTAGCCAGCATATATTTGTGCCTGGGCTTATTCCTCCTCACTTACAGGATTTTCAATTTCTCCTTGTCTCTAGAAAACTTCTAGACTTTTCTCTTGTGGAAATGCCTCTGACTGTCAGCAAAATACCCTGGTATATCAATCACACTGCCCAGTTCTGTATCATCTGTGAACCTGCTGAAGATGCACTTTATCCCACCCTCAAGGCCATTAATGGAGATGTTGAACAGCACTGGGCTTGATTATTCAGCCACTTTGAATTCACCATTCATTTATTTAACCTGTGCTTTGTTTGCTTGTCTGTGATGATGTTACAGGAGTCAGTGTCAGAGATGCTGCCAAAGTCAATGTAAAAACCATCATGTTCTTCCTTCATCCACTGAGCTAGTTGCCACATTATAGAAGGTCTAGATACAGTTCCCAGGAGCAGTTGCTCATTGCCTTCCTAGAGACTGAGGTGATGCTGAAGGGCCTGTTCACCAATTTTTAATTTTTTTTTTACTCTTCTTGGAGTGGTATTTCTCTGTTTCAGTCCTTGGGAATCTCTCCTTTGATTGGTCATCATGACCATTCAAAGTCAACTGAAAGTGGCCTCACAGTGACATCAGAGCTCCCTCAGCACTTTTGAGCTTACATATAAGCTGCTTATTTGCTCCCTAGCCCAGCCCATCTTCACTAAGTCTTCCTTGCACCAGACCTCTGTGGTCTCAGTGGCCTAGGATTCCTAATAGCAGATTTTATTGGCAAGGACTGAGACAAAGAAGGTATCAAGTACCTCATCCTTCTCTATGTTAGTTGTCACTAGTTTCCCTGCTCCATTCAGCACTGGGCTCACATTTTCCCTTTGCTGTTCTTATACGTGTAGAATACTTTCCTGTTGTCCTTCACATTCCTTGCCAGATTCAACTCCAGATGAGCCTTGGCTTTTCCATCTCCATCCCTGCACAACTGGACAGCAACACCATACTCTTCTGGGTCACTTGGCTCTGTTCCTGCCTGTGGTATAGTTTTACTTTATGTTTGAGTTCAATTGCATGAAAAAATTGAAATGAGAGGCCTGTGAAGAGGTTCTTCCATGCCTACCTGTAGCTATTGATTTGTTGATTGACAGAGAGAGAGACAAGTATGAAGCCATATTAACTGTAACTGTGTGCTACATGTGACCAAAGATCAGCAAAAATATGTCTGCTTTTTAGTAGGCTATGACTGACAGAGCTTTAAACATTTTCGTTTTCATGGGCTTAATTGTCTCCTAGAACTCCTCAGGTTAAAATGTTAGACTAGATCCCAAAGTAAACATCTTAATTGTATTTGTATCAGGGAAAATTACTATATTTCCCTCATCCATATTTTAGGTTTTGTAGATAGATATGGAAGTATATCTACAGCTGAAGTTTAGTTTTATGTTTTTTTCCATGTCAAATGAGAAATTCTGAGAATAGAAGGGAAATTGTATAAAAGAACTATTTTGTAATCCTGGTTAATAGAACCTCTGCAGTTTTAAAGAAGAATACTTCAGAAACAAGTGGTGAATAAGAATGGGTAATATAACACATGGATGAAAGTGGATTTTATAGAAACTGCTGATGTTCAGAAAATGAAAGAGCTGGTAATAGCAATTAATGATTGTGAAGTCTGCTACTCTGTTCTGTGAGATGTTAAAACCATGTCTGAAAAGGGAAGAAGATTAAAATACATATTGATTGGCTGATGGGCAAAAGGTAAGGTTTAAAAGCAAAGAATTGACCAATATGTGTGGTATTAATTAAACTCTTCTCATCATTGTGAATAAACAAGGTCTGATAACCCATATCTGTAAATTCCTGAATTGATTCCAGATTGAGTGTACTTCAAAGGTCTATGCCATGTAAACCAGAAATCACCTTCAGAAGGATCTTTTCCCACAGCTCAGGGGAAGTGCAAGACATGATCTTTTCTGCTGCATGATTTTCATTCTGAGTTTTCCTGCTGATTTAGTAGGAAGTACTTAGTGGCTGGCTAATAAGTGGGTTGATAAGAAAGGCCACAAAGTGCACAAGTTTGCCAGAAGTACCTGTCTTCCATGAGAACAGATGACACAGAAGGGTAAGTGTGATGTCAATTTTTGGTCAGCTGTTGATAACCAGATATGACCAGTTATAAAATATTTGGACTAAACCTGCATGGAAACAGCAGAAACAACTGCAGTGTTGGTGCTTTGGAAGCAGAACTCCATAACACACACTTAGGTAAGCATGTTGACCACTGATCCTGCCATACAAAAGACAAAGACTCTCGTGGTGAGACAGTCCCTAGTACCAAAAGAACCTCCCAAGGTTAGGGTGACCAGAAAGGCTTTCCCCAGGATGCATTGCTTTGGTATGCTAATGTACCCCAGTTCTGCCTCCCTGGTTGGCCGTTGGCCTCCCTGCCCCTTTGTTACCTTATACGTCCCATGCCCTAGAAGGTTCTCCACTCCAGGTTCCCCCATTGTCCCTTGTCCCTCACCACACCCCCAGAGCTTCTCCATTGCCTCCCATTCCCTAGTCCCGCCTGTGTACCACCCCCGTGCCCTCAGATCATTGGTCCCTGGTGCTTGCCCCGCTCCCGCACTTACACCTGGGCCCTCCATTGTTTTTTGTCTTCGTTCCTTGGTCCCTTCGCGGTGTGGCTGCAATAAATCTCTGCCCGTGGAACTCTGTGCAGAGACCCTTCCTGCCTCTTTGCTGCCGGCCCATATTACTGGAGCTGTCCGTGCGTGTGCGTGTGTTCACGTGTGAGTGTGTGGCTGGTCCTGCCGAGCGGCTTCGCTAAGGAGGCGCTTTTGGAAGATCGCAGCACCTCGTGCTACGGCACAGCAGCTGCAGTGCCCAGCTAGTGATAGGTGGGATGGCTCCTCTGGGAAATCCTGACCCCACTGAAGTGAATAGAAAGTATGGCCTTTTATTCACCAAGACCTGCATTACACTCAAGCTGGATTACTTGCCTTTTGGGATGCACAACGCTTTAAGGAATGTTACTCAGGCAGTATGTGCTTCTCTCTTGCCTTGGGTGGAGATCTTTTTTCTAGGAGAAATAATAACAGTACTAAGCATTTGTTTTCTCTGATACTTTGAAAATATTTTGTAAAGTGCCTTTAGCTCATTTTAAGAGTTCTGTAACTATGGCCTAAAAGAGTTTTAAAGTCTAAACTAAAACACTCCCTACTGTGAGATAAATAGAGCCAGATATTCTGACTCCTTATCTTATGTGGGTCTCATTACCCTTACTTGTGGTTTTCTTAGAATTTGTTGTCTCACATTTTGATACTTGACATAAAATTTAAAAAGTCAAAAAAAGTCTAACCTGGGTTAGAGGGGTTCAGTGAAGAGGAAAAAGTGTCTGCCTTGTGACTACTTGGTGTCTCCAGTTCGTTATATATAGCAAAGGTTATATATATTTTTCCCCTTTTTTCTTTTATGTCTTTTCAAAAATATGTTTTATTGACATTAAGGACTATTCCATCATGGAGTGTTGCACAAACAGGAAAGTTCTATAGCACAAATAGCAAAGAAATATGCTAGGAGAAAGTGAGTCACAGCTGAAAGCACAGAATTTCTACAGTTTAGCAGAGTCTTGAAGGAAAAATGTTTTATTGAAACAAACTGAGTAAGTAAGGTTGACTCAGCTCTGTGTATTAGCTAATTTGGTTAGTTATTTTTTTAATTTAAATAAAATTTAGGTTTCCAGAATGCCAGAAACCCAGCCTGGCCCTCTCCATAGCACAGGTCCAGAGAGGGCTGCAGGGCTGCAGCCTCCCACTGCTGCCTTTGTTGATGCAAGAACTGCTTCACCCAGAGAGCTGCCCCTTGCACTCAGTGGTCTCTGCAAGCATTGACTGGCAACTGTGATAGCTCTTTGCTAAAATTATCCTTTCTTCAACCAGTCACTTTTTCAGTCAAGCCTTGATGCATTTTTGCATTTGGGGGTCCTTGCAGGTGGGAGTCTGTGGCTGTCTCAGCTGGCCAATAATCTTCTCTGAAGGGCTGGCTGTTCCATGTAGCTTCATGTTGCTCTAGCATTCGTGAAGCCAAAATGGACTGAAACCATTGTGAACTGCTTGTTGCTTCATGCATTCCCATCACATATTTGGACAGTAGTGCTAGGTTACTTAAATCTTTTTCACCTGCTCCCTTTCTGTCAGATCTGATGCCCTTATAAAAATTTTGAATTGATTTCTGCAGTTGCATCATCCAGTCAACACTGGCCAGTACAAGGTTTTGAGTGCCCTGGTTACTCCCTGTGGCCTGCTGTTCTGGATTCCTTGCTGTTTGTTTTCACAAAACATTCAGTGCAGTATCTGGCAAAGCCAATTATCTCAATAGCAAAGTTGCAGTGGTAGCATAACTGTGGGGATTTTACTCTATTTCTTCTGTCCAAATTCCTCAAAAAAGTGAGGAAGTTGAATATCACACTGTTTTCAGTACTTAGCACTTCTCCATATTATGCTAATATGTATGAGGGAGGGGAGCACCGTGCTGATGGTGCTCAGGCATGTATTTCCAAAGGCATCAAATTAGCAAATTAGCAAATTAGCAATCCTATCTCATGAGAGAATTGAACAGGTTTTCTTTATTTTTTCTGTCATAACAACATGACTACCTAGTGCTTTTAATCTAGAGAGCCTACTAGTACGTTAGAGCCAGTGGAATATCAAAATCTGTCATTTGTGGAAGTAAGCTGAGGGACAGAGTGATTAAATACTGTTCTAGAGTAAATTTTAACATAGACTTATGGGGTCCATGTTCTCAGCCTCCTTTCAAGGACCAGATTTCACTAAGGTTTTTGTGTTGCTTATTCATTTTCTTTGCACTCATTAAAAAAATGCAACAAATTCAGTCATAATCTATGGTTGAGACCTATAACAACCAAGACAATTTACTGACAACTAAGAAAAATTCGTTTACTTCATAGCTAGTTTCAATCAAAATTGAATTGTAGCTGATATTAAAGACAAGCCTAGAGGAAAAATGAAAGATTAAACCTAGCCCTGACAATGTGTTTATGAAAATGGTACCTTTTTTTTCAGTGTTTTAGAGAATCGGGTTCTTCCACACAGCCACATTATAATTTGTTAAACATCTTAATTCACCATTCCTTTTTTTTTTGAATGTAGTTGTATAAAGGAAGGAATTAGGATTGTTCCTGTTGTGTCTTTCCTAGTGCTTCAGTTCAGTTACTTAATTTCTTGTGAGGACCATCAGGAGGTACGAGTGGAAAACCCATGCATAATATGACTTTTAGAATAAACTACCTGAAAATGATGAGTGGATAAATATTTTTGAATGGAGCAAAGTGCATTTGCTTCCCCTTTAAATCCACTTTAAAAATTGGCACCAGTTCTCATCATTGTTTGGTTTTCTTACTCTGTCAAGTTAAGAAGTGGCCTGTGCTTCTAGTATCTGTCAAGCTCCCCCTTGTAGCTCCCCCACACTGCAACTTGTCCCACTGAAGATATTCAGGCATATTGTATTTAAATGCCTGATGTTCACCAGGCTAATGCGAGGAATAATTAGGAGTAATTATGATGAAATCTATCAAATTACTAAAAACTTAGAGGAGTTGTTCTTTTAAAAAAAAAAAAGTATTCATGATTTATTTCTTTACTGGGCATCACACAGTCCAGAGGAAGAGACCCTTAGGACTAAATTGTCCTTTTATGACAAGATTAACACACCTCGTTGATCAGGAAGTGCCAGTTGATGTAATCTTTTTGGATTTCAGTAAAGCCTTTGATACCATCTCTCACAGGATCCTTCTGCACAAAATGTCCGGCACACAGCTGGATAAACACATCATGTGATGGGCGAGCAACTGGCTCACGGGTCAGGCACAAGGGGTTACAGTGAATGGGGTGACATCAGACTGGGGACCTGTGACTGCTGGGGCTCCACAGGGCTCCATCCTCGGCCCTGTGCTCTTCAACATCTCCGTAAATGAGTTTGATGCAGGACTGGAAGGGATATTAAGCAAGTTTGCAGATGACACAAAACTGGGAGGAGCTGTTGACTCCCTCGAAGGCAGGAAGGCCCTGCAGAGAGACCTTGACAAATCAGAGGGTTGGGCAATCCCTAACCACATGAAGTTCAACAAGAGAAAGTGCTGGATTCTGCACCAGGGATGGGACAACCCTGGATATATGGACAGACTGGGGAATGAGAGGCTGGAGAGCAGTGCCATGGAAAGGGACCTGGGGATCCTGGCAAGCTGAACATGAGTCAGCAGTGCCCTGGCAGCCAGGAGGGCCAGCCCTGTCCTGGGGGGCATCAGGCACAGCATGGCCAGCCTGGCAAGGGAGGGGATTGTCCTGCTCTGCTCTGCCCTGGGCAGCCTCACCTGGAGTGCTGGGGGCAGTTTTGGGCACTGCAATATGAGAAAGACATTAAACTATTAGAGAGTGTCCAAAGGAGGCCAGTGAGGATGGTGAAGGGCCTGGAGGGGAAGTGGTATGAGGAGTGGCTGAGGTCACTTGGTTTGTTCAGCCTGGAGAAGAGGAGACTGAAGGGAGACTTCATTGCAGTCTACAGCTTCCTTGTGAGGGAAAGAGGAGGGGCAGGCAGTGATGTCTTCTCTGTGGTGACCAGTGACAGGACCCAAGGGAATGGCCTGAAGCTGTCTCAGGAGAGGTTTAGGTTGGATATTAGGAAAACGTGTTTGATCCTCAGGGTTGTTGAGCACCAGAACAGCTCCACAGGGCAGTGGTCACAGCACCAGCCTGACAGAGTTCAGAAAGTGTTTGGACAATGCTCTCAGGTGCATGGTGTGACTCTTGGGGCTGTCCTGTGCTGAGCTAGGAATTGGATTTGATGATTCTTTTGCATCCCTTCCAACTCAGCATATTCTGTGATTCATTGTTTCTGTGTAGTATGTGTATGGCAGAATTTGATTCTTTTAAGAAAAGCATCTGAGTTCACGTAATAATGGTAAAATAATGCTATCTTTGGGGATAGGGCACCTGTTTTAAGACCAAACCCTCACAATATGTATAACCAAGGCAAAGATATGCATTAAAATATTACTTAGAATTGACTTATGTTAGTGGTCAAAACAAGAAAACTGGATTACCAGGTTTACAACCCAGTTGACTAGCACTATCTTTCTGATAGGATGTTTAAACTCTGTTCTAATGTAGAAGGAATTCTAGAAACACTCAAAGTTGTACTACCTGGATCTACTTTTTTCCTTCATTCATTCTCACAGAGAACTCCTTCATTCTGGAAAAGGAAGAATTTTGATTGTGAAAATAAATATACATATACACACACAACAGAAAAAACAAAGCAGATGTACAGGAAATGGAGAACAGGAAACTGGAGAAAAAAAAAAAAAGCTTGTGGAAGCCATGCAGAAATTTCCATCACAAGACTTTTCTTAGGACTACAGTCCAGATTCCAGTCTAGAGTCAACCCAAGTACCTCTACACACGTCATCTTCATGTCCCTAAGTTTCATATCTTCCTGAGGTCCTCAGACTTGTCTATAAAATTATAGTATCTAAATTGGATGTGCATTAGACAACTGGTTTAATGGAAAAGATGACTAATGCTTGCTCAACGAAATAAGTTTGCATTTGACTAGCTCACATGGTGAACTGTAACTGCTCTGTGAACTTTCTAAGAGGTTCTTGTAGACTCAGACAGAGGTAGAAACCGTTTCAGTTATTAAAAGAAACCAAGTCTTTTTGTGCAGCAGCAGAAAAGAGGAAACTCCTCCCTTTCAAATTATAAATCTTTATAGTGCAATTCTTTATGGCTAGGAAGAGAACTTCAGACACTTTTCAAATAACCCCAACTGTTTAATCCGTACCCTTTAGGAAGTCAAGCTGTGTGTGTACGTGAGACAGAAACATTTTTGCTGAAATAGGGAGAATGATATGGTTCTCCTCAAACCACTGTAAAACGACCCAATTCTTACAGGGGAAGCAACCTACATTTCCTTTGCAGAGAATGGCATTATATGGCTTGTGAATCTTCATCCTTTTGTAGTCTGGTTAGGACCAGTGATAAGAGGGGACCACGGCAGGCAAATGGACACTTCATCCATTAACACAAGTATTAAGTTTTACCTAAGTAGAAAAGCAGCAACTTCTAAGTTTAGCTTACAGAAAAACAAGCCTGAGCCATTCATATGAGATCCTCTTTATCACTTCCTTTTAAATTCACTATTACTCCAGAGTCAGTTGAGTCAGGGTGCCTTTTGCTAGGTTTTAAGCAATTTGTTTGATATTCTAGTAAATCCAATATCTCAGTAGTAACATTCATTTATTTCCCTACCTTTTTCCTATGCAGTGCTCAGCCACTCATACAGTTACAAAAGTGCAACACAAACAAGTATTCCACAAATACTCAGTGAAGACTTTTGATGTAGTTACAGTGTAAAGGTGGTTCTCACACTGGAGGAAATTTGCATTTTCAGTAAATTAAGACACATTCACAGGCTGCAGGGCATTAATACAGTAGACATAACAATGAACAGATGTTGCAGATCGGTAACATTTTTCATCTGAGAGTGAAAAAATATTTTTAAGGTAGTGGACTAAAATTGGTAGAAATTTGGTCTTAATGAGAATTTACAATCAGACTCCTGGACAAAGGGATTCCATCTCAAAGGGTAAACTGGGAGGTTTTTTGTTTGTTTCTTTTTTGTTTGATTGTTGTCATTGTTGTTTGGGGGTTTTTTGTTTGTTGGTTTGTTTTGGTATTACAAGTAGCAATTGACATGAAACATAAAGTGTTTTTTTCCTCTTTTTCTTATAGGGAGCCACAGCAGCATTTGGTGTCCAAATCCTAATTTATTGATAAAATCACAGAAGCCTCTTCTTTAGAAATTACCAGAGCCTGAACAAGGCTACAGATATCCTCTGAACCTAATTCACTGGTTTTCTTTTCTTTCTGATCCTTCACAATTAATGCTTCTTCTAGATATTCTCTCCTGTTATACATTATTTTCCTAAATTAGAGCATCCATTAGGAAAACATTGTGACAATTTTTCTAACTGGTTAGTTTTACATACCTTCTTCTTGGGGCTTTTTGGCCAAATGACCAGCTCTGCTTTGTAGTTAGCATAAGATCATACCTGGCTCACTCCTTTACGAAGGGGGTTTTTTTGCAATGCCAAACAATAAATTCTTCACACTTTACTGTTAATAATTGATTTTTGCCTTTTTTCTTGCTAATAATTTAACAAATTATGCCTTGATAGAGACTAAAGAGTTCACCAAGCAACAGCTGGTTCTACCTGACTGCTACAAGTGCTTCTGGGAGAAATAAGTAGTTCAGGGCAAGGCACACAATATGTGCACATACACCATAGACTTAAGTAAAATATAGCATTAACATGTTCAAAAAGCCAACACCTAATTCATATGTTCATATACAAATGCATTGCATGGACAATTAGACTTTGAAATACAGGAGGTTCCCACAAATCTCCTTATGGCTTCACACCCCTGTATTGCTCAGCGCTCTTTGCAGCATAGTTGTGAGTTTCTGGAAGCTAGAAAGATCTAGTTTTTGCCCTTGAGCCAGCGATAGAGAGAATTAAGTCCCCACAGGTCAGAGCTCTATAGGTCTTGCCTGCTGAACTATACAGCTCTTTGTAGTATACAACATTCAATGCAGATCTTGGAAGAAGACATCTGCAAATGTCACTAGTCATTCCTACATGTAGCAGTTAATCTGCTTCTGACACTTCCATAATATCTTAGACACAACGAGAAAACTAAATATATTTAGCTAACCCATCAAGGCAGGTCCTTAAATAAGCTTAAATGCTGCTACTAAAAAGCTGACTATTACGACTTTCCACAAAATCACTTTTTGTGATTTACTACTCACACAAGATTCAAACACTTAGTTATTCCCTTAGAAGGCCAAGTGTGATGTACCAATGCCACCTAATAAGATAGTATAAGGACCAGGAAATTCACCAAATGCATCAAAAGTTTCACATAAGCTAGGTCCATTTGCAGTTGCAAGCTTCAACCAGGCTGGCTGATATCAACTTGGAAAATGACATGGGCTTGAAAAAAATTTTTTGAAAGTCATAACTCATGAGCATTTGCAAACTCATTTCCAAGACAGAATTCTAATGACTTCCAGAAACCACCCTGCAGTCATGAGAAAAATCCTGGAAAGCTCAGAGTCCAAAAGTGTAACAAAGTCCTACGGGACTAGACAAAAAACATGCAGACTACTCCAGCCAAAATAAGAAAGTATAAAGCAGCTGTCCATATGAGGGCAGTTACTTTGGAATAGTTATTCTACTGTGCAAAAGCACACCTATAATATATCCTGTACACTATAAATATATCCTACCCAGTGTGCACACAAGCTCTTGTAAACTAATACTTGTTGCTTCCTGTATTTCTCTTCAAAAGCTTTTGAGTCCACAATGTGCACAATTTTCTACATCTCAACTGCCAAGCCAGCATCTATTCCCTCTTGGGGGTTTAAAGCTGACAGGAAGACTTAGCACTGAGAAGTGTTCAGAGAAATAATATGAAGTTACTTTTTCCAAACTTATACAAAGACAAGAAGAAAAGCCATTGGTGCATCCTAAGGCCAGATTACAAAAGCTGTCAGAAGGCACTTCTATAACAAAACTTTCTTCAGGAGTTGGCTTTGTACTTTTCAAGGTACATTTACTAACTTGTGTGACACATCCAACAAAAAAACCCTCGAGATTAATTTGTCCAAAGACTCAATAATTAAGTCTTGCCAGTTGTCTCAAGAGGCAGTCTGAAAAGATATACAACAAAACCAAGCCTAGCTCACGTTTCCTGTCAGTGTATTATGGATATTGCCACCATTTAGACAGTACAGGATTCCTGCGCCAGCAGAGTATGACTATTCTGTCTTGCACACTGGTTTCTCTATAGCTGCACGATATGTCAGTGTATACTTCGCTGAAGAGAACTTTCTGTCAACAATCAGTGTTTCATTGGCATTAATGTGCAGTAAAAGACAACGAAGCATGACTCAATTAAACCACCAAATACTGCATTTAAATAACATTAACCCCTGACATTTTAAAAGAACAGTGCAGGATTTTAGCTGCATGACTCTCGTTAAGGTCAGTGCTTTAATATATACAGCTTCCCACCCCAAATGTCTGACATAAATTTGTTTCAATAAACCAATTGAGAATGAAGCTTGAAACCAGGATTTATCTACTACTGCAAACATTGCAACTGAGATTTCTCCCATGCTATTGTTTATGGGAACAAATTTTATTAACCTTCACATGGAGTTGGGGTAGGAAATTATTTTATATTTAATTCACAATTCTCCTGCTTTTGTTTTGATAATTACCTCATGGACTGAGGTTTACAAATTGTTTTCAAAAGCTTTTTAGTTAGCAAAAATCTCAAATGCTATATATGAATGTCACAGGATGGAGTGTAGCTTTGTGTGCCTCCTCAAGTGTGCCAGGAGAATCCCATGCATTAGAAAGACTTTATGTATGAAGTTGTGATGGCAGGGCAACACAGCATACGCTGAAAGTTACCGAAACTCTTGCCTGATTCATACAAAAGTTCCCCCCACTTATTTTGCTATGCACATGTGCCAGATTTTTAAGCCTAATAGCATTTTCCTGTAATGTGTAGAAAGTTTATTCCTTTCTTAACTGTACTGTTCACAAGTACAGCATTTATGATGCTTGTTTCCAGGACATTTAGGACTACACCACTAGTGTGAACTAAACCATTCAGACATCTACAAGTCAACAGTTAGTGGGGCTGCTATACGGGTTAGCTGTGTATCACACAAAAAGAAATGTAGTTATTTAAACATAATTAGCTTTGCTTTAATTTTGAACAATCTCCCTGTTACCATCATGCAGTTGGATATTAAAAATATTTGTTTACCAAGAAAAAGAAAGGATACTCATACAGTAATGGTGACAATACTTGTGCTTAAAATCTAATCTTTAAATGTAATGTTTTCTACTTTTTAATTACTGACTTTCATGGAATTAGCCAAAACAAAATCCAACCTCTTTTGAAGCTTTAATCAGACATAGTAGAGCCATGAGAAGGCAATCTGATATCAGTAATAATTATTAGTACTATTAGCTTATAAAGAGACAAGAAGCATGGTACAGTAGAGGTGGTAAATAAAGAACTGAAGAAAAATTATTCAGTGGTTCTCCCTACCTCCTGCTGAGCATTCCTTGGAAACAATTTAGTTTTCAGGCACTTCCTCATATTTTGCTTTGTCCTTGTTCAATTTTATTCATCAGTCACTGGACACCAGAAATAGCAGACAAAGATTCAGTTTCATATGCATTGCTGAATGGCTGGTTTGTAAAGCACTGAACTGCAATACATAAAATTATATAAATTGCCCAAAATTCCTACATGATGCTCCCCGTGACAGCGATCAGATCCATGTTACCATGACAAAGAGCATGTCATCTTCCATCTCTCATTGAAGGATAATTTGCAGAGACCTAATTGAAAGTCACGTCTAAGTCTGTAGAACTGAAGTCACAGTAGTCAGAGTACCTATCATAAAATACAAGTTTTCCAGTTTAAACTTTGTACATAAAGATGTTAAATAATTTATGCAAAAATTGCTGTAGATTCCACTGGTTTAGTTGAATATTCAGCAAAGAGGAAAGAAGACACTTAAGCATTTTCTGAGGAAATACTGAGGTATATTTTTAGGTCATATGGAGAGTATGATGCAAAATGATTGTCCAAAAATGACCAAAGTGAAGTCAAGTTAAACAAAATGTAGTAGTTTCATATTGGGCAAGATGAAAAGTTAGGAAAGAATGTCCTAATAGATTCTTTTGTTAGTTTGGATTTCAAGGCCAAGCAACAACAGAATGGAGAGAGAAATGCTGAGTAAGCTTGGTATTCTATCACCAGCAGTAGAAGAGAGATGCTCTTCACATATAGATTTGATCCAAACTCTGAAGCTGTCAGGGGCTTTTTGGGGTTTACTCACTGGAGAATAATCAAAGAGCTACAAAACACATTGGAAGAAAAATGCTACTAAAGCAATTTTGTATATCAGAAGAGAGTTTAAATTTTTTTTTAGGAGCTAAGTTATAGCACATGCAAATTATCTCAAATTTAAAGCACTGGAAAACCTTTCAAGTACAGAATGACAGCAGAATGATCAGATGCTTTTGTAAGTAATCAAATGATCAAACTGACCTAATTGACAAAGAGGTTATATAAAATACTGCATTTCACTTAATCCGGGGCTTTAGCAGTGTTTGGAAACTTGGGAAGCCATTTACAAAATAAAATGTCTCACTTGTTGAGTAAGGAATTATGGACGAGATACATGGACAGTAAGTCAGTTGCAAAACTGTCTGAACCAGTGAGCTCAAAGGATTGTGATCAATGGCACAAAGTCCACCTGGAGGCCAGTCACTAGCGGTGTACCCCAGGGTCAATACAGACCAATTCAGACTCATAACATTGTTAATGGCCTGGACAGATGCACCCAGTGCAAAATCCGCAAGTTTGCAGATGATACTAAGCTGAGAGAGTGGTTGACAGATCAGAAGGGTTTGCTGCCATCCAGAGGGACTTTTGACAGACTGGAAAAGGGCTGACAGGAACTCGATGAAATTCAAGTAAAGAGAAGAAAGGTTGCTCTGCCTGGGGAGAATAGCCTCCAGCACCAGGACAGGATGGGGACCCGAGACTAACTGGGGACCAACTGTCTGGGGAGCAGTTTGGCAGAAAAGTACCTGGAGGTTCTTGGTCTTCCTGTTTGCCATGAGGAAATTTGCCCTGGCAGCAAAGCAGGCCAACAGCCCCTCTGGGCTGGATCAGGAAGAGAGCTGTCAGCAAGTCAATGGAGGCAATCTTTTCCCTCTATCCAGCATTGGTGACTCTGTATCTGGAGTAATGGCTCCAGTCCAGAGCTCCCTAGAACATGAGAGAGATGGAAATATAGGAGTGAGTCCAGTGAATGACCAAAAAGATGACTAATAAAATGACTGGAGCATCTGTCATATGAGAAGAGGCTGAGAGAGCTGTGATTTTTTGTGTAGAAGAGAAGGCTCAGGGAGATCTTACCAACTTGTGTAAATACCTGTAAAGTAAAGAATATGGAGCCACACTATCTATCCTCTGTGGTGCCTAGTGACAGGACAAAAGGCAGTGTTCAGCAACCTGTTGTAGTTGACTGTATTCTGAGCAGGGGTGCTGGTATATATGATCTTCAGAGGTGCCTTCAAACCTCAGCTCCCTTGGATTAACTTAGTAAAGGCATTCAAGATCTTTTACAATGAAGGATACTCCCATAAATGTCTATCCAACTTGACAGGCAGTAAAGCTTCTGCTGAATTTGCACATAGTTGTGGGAGACAGGAGACAAAAAACCCCTCTGTACTACCGGTGTAGTAGGAATTGCTTAGAGTATGTGGAGTGATAATACAGTCAGTCCAATAACTAAAATCTTTGCTGAAAGATATATGTATGTGTGTGCACAGGCACACACACCAACTTGTACTAACTGCTCTAAAACCTACTGCAGGGAAGAAATAATGCATTTCACAGTCTCTTTTCAGAGTTGCTTGGTGGGTAAATAAATTAATATTAATTTTGAGACTGACCAGAAAGCCAGTCATTTGTTGCACCACATTCAAAAGCCATGGAGAATATTTTAGCCCCACCAAACACGAGCTTTCTCCTAAGGAAACTCCTAAGGTTGTTCTCCTGGAGGAGTGCTGATGATGAAGCTGAGATTATATGAGTGGAACTAGTCCTCCTAAAATTCCAGGCCCTGAAAATGAAAAGCTTTGTAAGTAAGGATCAAGGTCTCAAGCTCTGTAATTTTCAAAGCAAGGCAGCGCAGATGGTACGTAACAGGATGTTCTTTTGAGAGCTACTGTTACTGAACTGTGTTGCCACATTCTACATGACTTTAGTATGACTTTTATTGTGTCCCCAAAAGATAGGGAAAAATATGCTTTGGTAAACTACAAACTACATTTGTAAACTGCTAACAGAGGATCTTCTATTTATTTGGAATTTATCACAAATTTCAATTTATCAAATGCATGGAAAAACAACTCAGGAGTATCACACTAAAGATAATCCAGTTTACTACTCTCAGCTTCTTCACAATATAAGAAAGAGGAGATTTTGACTACAAATGGGACATCTGACAGCCAAATACAAGCTATTTCGAAGTCCCTTCCAAGTGGATAGCTTTAAGAAAAATTTTATGTAACTCAATATTTAAATAGAGTGAATAAGGTAGATGTTCTCCTTCAATGAAAACTTACAAACTAGTTCTTATGAGAAATGATAGCTCATTAGATCATTCCTATTAACTACAGTCAGTTTGCCATTGTTATGGTCCCTGTGAAATCACATAAACCCATGATTGGAGCTGTAACTGGAATAACTGGAGGAGATAGTCCTACTCTCAATAAGATCTGGATTTCAGAAAGAAATCCTTTTTCTTTCTCTACATGCACATAGACTTGCAATGATGGGAAAGGGACAAGTAGGCTGCAAATCTTCAGCAGATTGAAACCACATAGCAAAAAATAGGCACTTTCTTTCTCAAACTATAGAGTACCATGAGAATATACTTTAAAAAGTGCTTAAATGCATCTATACGCAGTAGAGAGGAAAATGATCAGTGAGATATATTCTTTCATTCTTCATATTAATATAACAGATCTTTGACATTAAATTTGGAAGAGCAGAATACAGTACTTGTGGTGCCTTTAAGAATAGTCACTGTCATGAAAGAGTGGAGCCAAGACAATTGGAAGAAAATGAAAACTTCTTTCTTCAGTATTCAAGACTAAATACATAAAGAAAAGAAATGTTCTTCCTCTGTCTGCTGACTCTTACATGTAAGAGTTCTTCAAGATTTATTATGTGGCATTTCATGGCTCTGTATTATTATTATTACACATACATGGATGTCATGGCTGTGAGCAATGGACTGCACAATAGAGAATACCAGAAAATTTGGAGCTACCTTAGATTTAAGGTCTTCTGTTGAAAATTTAAAGGCATATTAGGAGTGGATTAGTTTGTTCAGCCTGGAGAAGAGGAGACTGAAGGGAGACCTCATTGCAGTCTACAACTTTCTCAAGAAGGAAAGAGGAAGGGCAGGCGCTGATGTCTTCTCTGTAGTGACCAGTGACAGGACCCAAGGGAATGGCCTGAAATTGTGTGAGGGGAGGTTTAGGCTGGATCTCAGGGAAAGGATCTTCACCCAGAGGGTGGCTGGGCACTGGAACAGGCTGCCCTGGGAAGTAGTCACAGCACCAGCCTGAGAAGAGTGCAAGATGCATTTGGACAGTGCTCTCAGGCACATGGTGTGACACTTGGGATTGCCTTGTGCAGGGCTAGGATTTGGACTTGATGCATTGTGGGTCTCTTCCAACTCAGGATATTCTATGATTCTAGAGTTCCTGAAAACAAGGGTAGTTGGATGATTTGTTCATTATAAGCGTTATATCATTTATGTAAATATTCTTTTCTATCCAAAATGGAACTTCAGTAGTAGTCATGAAGCTTTAGAAACAAATCCTACATTTGACATATTAGAAGAAATTACAAATTCCATAATGCCTAGTATTATTTTTATAATGTATCACTGGCCCATACTGAGAAGCAATCTATTATATAGATTTTGCATTCAATCTTTTTGTGAAAAACTACACAGCACATCAAAAGTTAATAGCACTAGGGAGTTCTGTGATTAATATGAAAACAAATGGTATATTACAAAATTTCTTTTGTTCTTCATTCACAATGATGAAAATGCTAGGATTTAACCTTTAAGGGTTAAAGAGTTTAATCAATGTCAATGTCTGATCTTCTGAAGGCGATAAAGAACAGTCTGTCTAGCGATACCCAACAGAACATCACTTTGTCAAGCCACAAAGCACCCAAAAGCTTGTCAAGTAAGTTACCAGAAACCTCTTTGTGGTTAGAACTCAGCTCCTTCCTGCTTGACCTATTATTTGATATTTGACCACTTGGTTGCAAGACACTTGCTCTTTCCAGCTGAAATGTCACTGGGGCATCTTGTCAGCTCCCCGACATCTCGGCCTGACATACAATTTTACTTTTGTGTGCTACAAGGCAGAAAATGCAGGGCAATGGCCTTGCTTTAAATTCTGTCAGCATCAAAGATGGGCGTCACTCTTGGGTCCTACCAACAACAACAAAAAAGGAGTCTATTTGAAGGTCAAAATAGCCATTACTTTTTAGTCTTTCAGTTTAAACTAAATACATTACCTGCAACACTGGTTTGGGAACTGTCCTTATAAAGTATATAAACATATCATCAGAAATCCTCCCTCCACAATTGCTCTTCTTTCTTATGAAATGCAGACTTGATAAAAGGGTGAGTTTTCAGCGCCTGCAGGGACCAGATTCAGTGGTTAACTTAACTTGTTCAAATAGGCAAGTGGTATCATGTAGCTTTACAAGGAGCAACCTGACCTTCTCACATTGACCAGCAGTGACATTATTGTGCAGGAAGAGAAGCAGTCACATCATTTCTGTTTTGCACAACCTGCTTAAAGTTTGCAACTAAATGCTTGTCTTCAGTTGAGCTGACAAGAGAAAAGAGGGGGCTCAGTGAACCATGGCAGGGCTGCCATGAAATGACAGGAATCATTGGCATACATTTCAAATAGCTCTCTCAATCCTATTAAAGTATTGCAGTCCTGCTTTAAAATAGACAAGTATGAAACAACTTTGATAGATAGAGACTAAAATGGCTTATTGATTTTTTTTTTTAAGACTGAGGAAAATTACCCAAAATGTGTCATTCTTTAACATTTAAAAATATACTACATAAAAAATGAACAACTGCAATAAATAAAAGTTTAAAGAAATAACTGCTTCAGTATGCAAAACCGATAAGTGCAGAAACGTGAACATACAAATGCACATTTTCATAAAACTGTAAAATTAATGTCAAAAAATACAAACGCTGAACTACAATTCAAAGATAGCAACAAAATTACACTTTAATTGCATCATTTAAATTAATACAATTTTTCCCTTCTAGAAGATTATTGATACTAAGAATCTGAAAATCCATTTTTCATTGTTCTTCTGGGATTGGATGTGACATCCAGGCTGAAGATACAGATTGAAGACAGAGAACTGTCTCTGTTTTGCATAACACTGTAGGATGTGTCAGGTTCAGCTTGCAATGCCAAAAAGTCTGGGATAGAACTCCAGTCAGGCTGAATTTCGAGCTTGGAGCCATGCTGATGTTTGAACTACCTCTTGTTTCCTGGAATGATAAAGAATAAAAAAACAACCAAAAGAGAATCTACATTTACTGTTAAATTCCTTTCACAAAGGTATGTATATGAAGTATTTGCAAGTGTTTGCTTCTTGTTTTAAACACTTACTTTGGTACCTGAGAACCAATAGTCATATTTAATAAAAAGAAACAAAGGACATTTTCTCAGGTATTCCGCATGAGTAAGTGTTAGAAAACAATAACCTACTTTATTTGAAGTGCTGCAAATACTTACAGAGAACTTTTACCCCTCTTCATTATAATTACCAGATTTCTTTTTTATCAAATAAAAAAACTTTCCACAGTCTCCCTGTCACCGTTACTAGGAAACATATGTCACGCTAACCACGGAAGGCATTTGTTTACTTTTAAATGTATTTTATCATCAATTGAAATCAAACACTTAATACTATTCAAATGTTAGCCTCTTAGAAAATGCCCAGAAAATATACACTGAATGTACATTGATGGGAACATGATTCATACTTCAATAAGTCTCAGCAGTCAGTCAAACAGATACAAAGGTTAGACTAGTTAAAATTCAACATTAAAGAACTTCCAGCACCAAAACATCAGGCATCCTACTTTGAAAGATTATGGATAATATCAGTATATCGGTACAATTAATTCTTTAAAAAATTGTGAAGAAAGACATTCTGTATTCCCCTAAACAAATAAAATAAAACTCAATGCCATATTGCTCTTCTGCCCTTTACCAATGCACTACAAGATGTGAAAATAACCAACATTTTATAAGGTCTTAAAATACGTGAAAGAATCACATGCAAAGCATAATTATGGAATAAAAAAATTACCACATTGAATGACCATTCAGTGTCTTTGGGGTTAAAACACTCTCTCTTCAGCATTTAAGGATGAGTATACATGGATATATAAACACACACACAATGAGGCATAAACCATATATACAGACACACAGATTCCAATAGACATGCTCATAGTTATCTGGAGAGAAGCTGAAGGGTGTGTGCATATTCATATTTCAACAAATCCAGTCTCAATCATGCGTATAAAGACATATTCATGAAAGATTCCCCTTTCCTCTCTTACTATTGCTGAAGAAAAATCAATTGTTGCCTGTAACACCTACTTCAACAGTTCCCTTTGATATGGACTCTTTTTATTTCCTGATTCACCACAAGCTATATCGCAGCCACTGTAAACAACCAGATTATATTAGACCTTCATTAAGAACACATACAGTAGCAAATTTAGATGACTGTTCCAAGTACATAGTTAAAATGAGGTCGTGCCTTGAGTTTTTCTAAATTATAGGGCTGATGAGGATGAGATAACCAGCAGGACCAGCAGGTAAGATCTGTAACACTCTAGTTTTTCTGTCCTTCTGGACTCAACACTCTACCTAATGAGAACTGCTAAAAAGCCAGTTCACAAATGAGATTTGCTGCATTTGTACCAGCAGACCTGAAATGGGATCTCAGTGAAGGCTACTACACCAATTAAGAGTCTGTTCTTTGTACTCTTTAATCAGCTGACCACACAGACAAAATCCTCTCTAAAATAAGAATCATTCATTAAAACCATTACAACAGTATTGAAATACGCAAACAACTTGTGATGTTCTAAAAAAACTTCCACATGTAAAAAACATTAAATCAATAAGCTATAAGTTACGAACGGGTTTCACTCTGGATAACAAATATTGAAGACAAATTTAAACATATTAGTTTTTACTGCTTTCAACTGGGTTGAACTTAATCAGTATACCACAATGAAAGAAAAATCTAATGCTATGATTACACTCGCATATTACTCTTTTCCAAGCTGAAGTGAGGGGGGGATTTTTGAGGAATATGGCATCAACATCCCAGTAAAGAGATAAGAAACCAGATTTCCTTTGAGAGTTGCAAAAAAAATGTATGAAACTTAATGATTGGCAGCAAGTCAATAGACTATGTTACAGTAAAAGCTTCACTGTTGGGGGAAAAAAAAAGCTCTGGTTTAGTTATCTAGAGTCTGTGCTGTACTTCTTACAAAGAACAGAATACTAGTCATTGAACAGAAGGGAAATCACATTTAATAGCAATGTGACTGATGTAAAAAAAAAATTGGCTGTTACTCCTAAGAACTGTTTTGATCCAATATTTTTATATACCCTCATGATAAATAAAAAAATAGTATTCTATAGGCTAGAAGAAAAAATACTCAGAACAGTTATAACATTCATTGTCTGAACACATACCTTTACAGAGATATTTTAAAGGCAGTTATAATTTCCCCAACAGACCTCTTTCACCATTATTGTATTTAGACACCTTTCTAAAACATGTATTAAATTGACAAACTCAAATGACTATGCCAGAGCTGTGGTGATAATCCATCATATAAATATGCATTTAGGTAATTTTTAAAAGAGGAATTATTTATCTTAAATAAGGTGTCTGTTTGGGTAAATCTTTAGCACAGCACTTTTATTTACCCTGTAAGCTGTACATGACTCCATCTGAACTGTTACACTTTACCAGGTAAATAGATATTTAGAAAACGTATGTCTAGCAAAAATATGCTTTCAAATATTTATGTAATATAGTAATTGGTCATGTCCTGTGCACATTTTTCAAACTTTGATAGCCAAACTTTATAAAACATGTTTTCTCAAAGACAAAATATGAAAAGTTAGTCTATATTATGGAATAATTGCTTTCTAAATCTTAGTTAATTAAAGCAATTTTTTACTAGACATGGAAAAGACTTCTAAAACAGTTCTTCTCTATGGCTGCTCTGTGACTAACCTGTGATCAAATTTAGGATCTAGTTTAAAGGTTGTCTCATGATATATGAGCTGTTTTACCATAGTTAAAACTCATTTATAGTGGGTTCCTTTATTATGATGATATTGTGAGGGAATATTTTCATACCATAATTTATAATACCCTTATATTATGTTCTTATTGGAATGCCAGCCTACCCGATAGCATCATGTTGTGATGAAAGATGCCCATTTTGCTTTTGTATATCCATATTTGTGGAATAATATGCACAGTTGGACACTTGAAATTAGAAGACTATGCAGGTGTTATGACAGTGGTGCAAACAGATAATTTCAGAAGGAAATAAACTGTTACAAGTTTATTACTGTTTATCTTCAATAGTAGGAGAAAAATCTACAGCTGAAGCTGCAAATCATTCAGAATAGTTTCAGCCTTCAAAATCTACACAAAGATAATTTTACTGGAAAATTTTCACAGCTTTTCAATTTCCCTCAGCTATGTATGTTATTACAAAAACTTCTTCCACTTCTCAGGTTTCCCACCACTAATTTTTGTCACTTCAAACTGCTTTCAAATACTCAGTTTCAAAACACAGTAGCCCAAAGTTCTCTTCTGCTTTCTTCTGACACGTAACATGCTACATTATTAAAAAATATATTATTAGAAAATCTGAATAATAAATAGTGATAAGGTTTTTGTGCATTAAGGCTTCTGGGTTATGCATGCAATAACAACTGGCTTCAACTGAGGTGAAAAAGCCATGAAGCTGCTTAGAATCAGAAGAGACCAAATAAGAGACAAAAGAGCATAAAGATTAATACTGAATACAAGTTATGACAGTTCCCTACCTGTGTGATGATGTAGGTGTAATAACAAGTTCAGTGTTATATCTCAATGTAAATGCAACACAACTGTTGAATTATGAGGCCAAAATGTGATCTGGAATTCACCAGAATACAGGAGACTTTGGTGTGTGAAGATGGCTGACAGTAAACAGAAGTGCAGAGGGAGGAACAAGCTGTAGTTTCTTCAGAATTCTAGCGACCCCTAAGATCTCTAGAAAGGCAGTAGCACAGTTTCTCAAGAGTAGGAAGAATTGTAATTTAAGTACTATGCAGAGAATGGTGGGAGGAAAGTGAGAAAGTCAATATACTTCTCCACAATTGATTTCTGATACTCACTCCTCTCAGCCCAACTCCAGAACACAAAAATACACAGTAATACCAGTAGACAGCAAATCAAATGACCAATAATATTAATATTCTTTTCAGCTTCTCCCACCTATGCTATCCTTGCAGCTTGCATCATTTCACTGCTGCAATATCAATTCCACTAAGTGTTAAAAAAGAACCACTGTCTTCAAATAACCATTTTGCAGCACTTATGTGGAACCCTTATGTCCCTATAGAGAAAGATGTACATTGCCAGATCATGCACAACCTCCTACTCAGACTGCTTTTTCCAAAACTGAGTTGCCTTTTGCCAGACAATGCCAAGGGACTTCCAGTATGCTGCTTTTTTTTTTTTTTTTTTTTTTTTTTTTTTTTTTTTCTGTTAAAAGTAACTCCAAGAGCCATTTCTTACTCTCAGTGAAATAATCAAATAAAATGCTACAAACAAGTATTTAAAATAGAAAGTATTACTTGTGGATGGATGTCAGTGCAATACAGCGCAAGTTACAAACTTTTTCAAAGCAGGAATTGTATGCTGGCCAAAACTGGAAAGTTTTCTTCCCATGTCAGTGATCTTGCAATTCTGTATGCTGAAGCAGTAGGACTAAATTGGTGCTCTGACACAATGTAAGAAAATGGTAACATTCGGGATAAATTTTAATTGTCAGCACTCCTGCCTGGATTGTGCAAACAATTTGCTATCAGAGAATAATTCAATGGGCTGCCAACTCATTACATATTAAGTCAGGAAGGTAGACACACAACACACTTTGGGTGCTGCTAGCCAACAATACTAATGGCTTTTTTCATTATCAAGAATTCCCTCTTCCACTTCCAGGAGTTCTTAAACAAACAGGAGTCTGTAATATCTGCAAATTACAATTTTTTCTTATTTTCCTAATGCTGTTGCATTTAATTCATTCAGTGAAATCACACTCTGGAGGCTCAATTAAAAGCAATTAAGAGAAAGATTTCATTATATATTGTATTTGTTTTTCTAAAAGAAAATTCTGTTTCATTCAAATGTACTTAAACCTGGTATGTTTGAAGAACACATAGGATTGGATGGATTATCACACCAGATGAACACTTTATCTTCCATGTTTTGTTGGCTTAAAGACAAACAACTTGGTTCTGCATTGCTAATTTTGATGTTTTCTAAAAATTTTGGCCAAATTCCACACACAGCCTATACAGCAAGTCTCTGTTCCAGATGCTTCGTTGGAATACACAGGGAAGTTTCCCATTTTTAGGTCAAGTTCTCTGCACTGCACTGATAATACCAAAGTATTAGTCAAACAATGCTGTGCTCTTTTTTTCACAGTGAAATGACCAGACTGTTTTGATTTCAATCCAAGTTTCCAAATTCTTTAGTATTTTTTGCCCATGATACCTATCATTGTCTTTCCACTTTTTCAAGAATGGAAGCAACTTCTATTTATTTATTTATTTAGAATCTTGGTGGCCAGCCCAAATAACTATTGCTTTACTTTGTTCTGCATGCTGCAAACAACATTGAAAGGTACACTACACTTAGTATTATGACACCACTCTGTGTTTCACAGCGGTGTGTAAGATCATCGCTGCCTTTAACTGATGCCTCTCTTGCTTCCAAGGAAGGCTTTCCTAGTATGTGACTTTTCCCACAGCTTCTCATTGCCTTAGATCAGTATGTTGCTCTCTCATGGTTCCCTCTTAGCTCTCCATTTCTTTCCAGCAAGAAGGGGAGAACAAGACTACAATCAAGAGACTAAAAGACTCACAACATCATACTAAGGCACCACCAGCTCACGAAGTAGATCCCCCCACACTTAGCCTTTTCTTCTGGGAAAATGGTCTCTATTCCACTAGCTAAAGTGTCAAACTTCATATTCTCGTGAGATACATATTCAGCCATCATCCGAATTCCTATCCAGTGGGACTGTCTGACGTAAGCCTTCAAAGTTTCATCTGAGTTGCATGTATACTGCTGCTCTAGCAGAAAAAGGAAAAAAGTATATTTACATTCATTTTGCCAAACATTAGCATCTTCTGTCCAATCATTTGAATGCAGAAGTGTTAGGAGAAAACAGCTTAGAGAACAAGGGTTGACACATACAGTGTGAAATCTTAAGGTGCTTGAATGCAATGAGGGAGAAAGTGAGACAGAACCACGTTTCATCTCCCTAACTGTGCTACAGTCCACATGAACTTTGTGACAGGTCTCTGTCTCTCAGCCACACTTCACTAGCTTCTGCTGACATTCAGCTGTCAGACAGCAACACTTTACCATGCCCCTAACATGCTCTACAGCTTCACCCAATTAACTCGCTTTCACTTGACATTGCAGCAAAAAGCTTCATAATAGGTGGTCAAGGTGCACGGTGTCTGCTTGCCCTCTAACTGCTCACGCACAGCAAAATGCTACCTTCCTTTTTGTCTGTTTGCGACGAACCGGCGCAGATACAATTTAGGCATTCTGCTACTAAATGGAACAAGGACAGTGGACCTTTGCCAGCAGTACATTTATTTATCTCTTACCAAAGTCTATCCTAGAGCTAATAGTCACAGAAATTTTGGCAAAAAAAGAAATTACACTGATTCAGTAAAATATTTCAATCACTTTATACTTAACAAAAATATACTGTAACAGCAATTTGGTTCCAAGCGAAAAGAGGGGAAAAAGTAATTATTTACAATAGTAGCACTTAACAACATAAAGGAGGAAGGTCTGCAAACAATGCAAGTGTCTTTATGATTCAGCTTTCTTGCATTAAAAAATCTTCATGTATTCAGAAGATTAATTTTTGCTACACATTTCTGCCAAATATGCAATATTTTTAGGAATATTTTTAGAAATATGGATCTGTGTAGCTAATAAAACAAATGAGCTATTAAAAATATGGAAATCAACATTTTAGGATTCACTTGATAGCTTACAGAAAAACAAGAACAAACATGCAACTCACTGTTACTTTGCTGACAGATGCCTTGAGAATACTTCATTATGCTCACTAGTTCTCTCAAGTATATTTCTATACAAATATACAGAGTAGGTCAGAAAAGTCCCTTAAAATGTCAATATGTATGTAATAAGTTCTGATGACGCTCATGTGCTCTTAGCTGAAGGGGGTGGAACAGTCTGGATTGAGCACTGGTGTCTGGACATTGAAATTATGAAAGCCACTATAGCAAATACCTTCTAGTGGCCTTATGGGTTTCAACTACCACAATTCCCACAAGACAGAACTCAAAAGACTATCCACATAGCCCTTTAAGATTCTGGTTTGCTAAACTACAGCAAACTCACATAGGTTATGTAATCCATTTTCTTTCCCAGCATATCTACAGGGAAAAGTCCCCTTGCAGTTCTCTTTAAAAATCTTTGAAAGGGCATTTTTTTCCACACAAGAAATCTTATTTTCACAAAGAGAAGCAGACACTGAGCCTGTGGAAAGTAGAAGCTCAGGAGAAGTCCTAAGCATGAAGTAAGGAAAACAAAAAAAGAGATACATTGATTAAGATGTAAAGCAGACTCCTCTCTTGACAGGAATTTATGGCAAGAACATAGAACCAACTTATCTTTATGAAAGGTGGCGAAAAGCAGCAAATCATAAGGAACTGGAACTCACATAATCTGGAAGAGGCTGCAAATGCAGAAGTGGATAGTTTTGCAGCAATGAAAAAAATATAGTGAACACCTCAGTCAGATTCCATGTAGGAAAATGTCATTACTCAGAATTAAAATGAAGTGTCGAGGACATGCATGGCCTTGTAATAAAAAATATTACTGTAGATCTTGTAAGTGAACAAATATTATTTTGGTTCATTAGGTATTGAGATTATAATCTGGTGTTGTTCATAATCCTGAAGTGACAAGGGAAATGCTGATGTCAAGTTTTGACAGCCTTTACTATCTGCTACTGAAGAGTAGATTAAAGTTCACTCTTTGGAGACAATGGAACTAGGAGCATAAACTGGATACAGACATGGTTTGTGCAACCTATCTGCACCTATTTGAAAAACTGACTGATCGGAATCTGATATCCAAAATACAAACACTTGCATTTTGAGTCAGAACATCTGCACAGTTGCATTAGTGTACAGGCTAATCTGAATCTCAGTTACCCTAAATAACTGTATTAGACTGAGAAGTCTCTTGAAAAAAATCCTCTAGTGATGGAGCAAAGAATGACTGATTTACACCACATGTTTAGAAGTGAACTAATGTTACTGCCAATTAAATTTTCTCAAAATGAAGGTTTATTATTAAAATCATCAAGGGTTTAGGAGAACAAAGGGTTCCATCCTTTTAGCACTGGCCAATGCACATAGACTTTCTGGATAGCCCACTGCAGATTTGTAGGTTTCTACATCCTAGCCAAAATCCTGATAAGGGCTCCATCCCACTCCCCCATAAATTAGATTACAGAAAGATTCACTGGGAAGAGGTACATTTGGCTCCCTGTAGGTTTAGTATCATTTTCTAAGTTTTGTTTGCCTATTCAAGGCAAGTACTTTAATGTTCATTAATCCCCAGTAAAATTTAGCTGAAGTAACTTCAGGAGGGAATTATTCCTTCTCCCACAGACAACATGCAACATCAGAAACAGTGTATCTTCAACAGAGTTCTAAAGGGTAGTTTTGTAACAGTAATGGTCAGGGAAAACAGTTGGCTTTCCAGCAGTATTGCTTATAAAGTATCAGTTGATATCTGAATAGCCTAGAAGAAATATTTTAGGCTCTGTTTCAGTTGATGGCTAACACGTAGGTCTTCTGTAAATCCAAGATCCAAATTACATTAACTGGGCAAGGAATCAAGCTTATCAGTTATAAACAACTTGAGTGTGGGTGAGCTAGGTTTACTGTCTCTATTGGATTTGGCCAAATCTAAATATACAATTATATTTCAGACTGAAATCAAATGAAAAAATCTAATGATTACTTCAACTGAACTTTTTACTTAATAGATTTCTGAGCACAGCCTCCAAGGATTGGTCTTAGCTCAGGTAATAGATCATCTCTTTCGGTGAGGTTGAATATGCAGTTCAAGTGAGTCCACTAGGCAAACGGAACTAATATTTCCTGCATACCAATCATATTTTAGATGAATAAACATTAAAAAAATGCTAATGGAATTGCATCCTTTCATATATATTTAAGCCAAATGTGTATTCTGAAAGCACAAAGTTAAAAACAACAGAAAAACCCCAAACAAATAAAAAAAGACACCACCACCACATACAACACTACAAACAAACAAATAAAAAACCAGCCCAAAACCCAGAAACCACCAACACATAAAACACTTCAAACTTTCATCAGGTATGTAAAATTTCTAGCAGAACAGTCATGAAAAACACAGAGGAAGATTTAGGAAAGTTTTTTTCAGCATTTGGGTTTGTAAAACAAGAAAGGTTTAAAACCAACATCTTTAAAAAATTAGGTTTTCTAAAAAAAACCCAACCAAAAACCCAAAACAGGGATGTTTCAGTAATTTGGTGTGCTTGTATGTTCCAGAATTATACCTTCAATTCCTTTACTCAGAGCTCCCATTTAGATTACAGTCTTCTAAAAAAATCTCATATTTGAAGCATAGTAAACTTAAGTAAGTTATTAAATCAAACTCAAAATACTTAAAGTGATATATGTTTTGACATATACAAATTAAAATTAAACTGTATGACTTGATGTGTCAGGAAGCTTTGCAAAGCCCTGGTTAAGTTACAATGTTAAATGCTCAGACTCCCAAAAGAATGCAATGGTTTTAATAGACCCTGTGAAAAATACTTGATGTCACACAGGCTTTGGAAGACTAACAGGCCCCTGACCATAAGCATATAACCACCATACGAGATGAGCCTTCTGTGTTCAAAGGAGGCCCTCAGTACTCAACAAAAGCTGAAAAATTAGTGAAATATTTCACTATTGTGGTTCTGGCCTTCAGAAGCTGTATGTGCCAAATCACCTGCAACACCTAGATAGGATAAAAGTATTTCAAAGTATTGGTGAACATACAAATTTAAGAGAGGCAAGTATTGCAATGTCAGCTTCATGGCAACAGTTACTGAGTGAAGTATGAGCTTATGGGCAAATTTCAGTTGAGACCCAGATCCAAAGGCATGGTGTCTTAAATCAGTGTGGCTTTAAGAGTTCTATAGGTGCCTCTCTGAAAATAGGAATTCCTTTAGGAATTGAAGGAGTTACACCATCTGAAAAGGATGAAATGGAATCATTGCATCTTCATAATGTCACTGCTTTCCTAATATCATCACATGTACCAGGGAAACTCTGCTGGTGATTAACCACACTATTCGTGACCATATTTTTAGTAAATTTTATTACTCACTGTTCATTTTAAAAGTACCCTCCCTTCCACCACAAAGAAAAAAAATGGGTGAATTGATTGCTTGACAAAAAGAGGCTCCCATCTTTCCAAAAGGTGGCATCTCTAAAACAAGTCAACAAAACCCCCAAATTCGTGTAAAACAGGGAACTGAAATTACAGTTTAAGACGCAGGTTTCTTTCTAAATCCCTTTCTTTAACTGAACTGTTAAATAAACTGAAGAAAACAAATGTTATTTGAATAATCAAGATTATTATCATAATAACATCCTTTTAGCTGACAGCAAAGCTCTTTACCCTACGGAGTGCTCATTTCCCATTTTAAGAATTTTTTCAATGATTAGTTTATTCAACAGGTCAAACTGCGTCACAGAGTTCAGTCTCTGCAGAAAATAGGTCCTCGCTATGATCAACTACAAAAACAGTGCCTTCTCTACATAATGTGAGTTTCACAGAATTGATGTAATGAAAAGTTTTCATACATAACTTAGAAACAGCAACAATAAATAATTAAATAAATAAATAAAACCCTGTTGGGTAAATATTAAACAGTGGGTCTTAAATATGTAAGACCCAACGAAAAGAAATATGAAGATGTAACTTGCTGTCTGTATTCCCTTAAATCATGCCAACATTACAGGAATAAAATTATGAATTAAGAACAATATTATGCTTTGTTCACTAATTGAATTTCCTATCTTTCTATCTCTGCAAGCCATATTCTCTAACATATTTCAAAGGTTTGGTTTTTCTTCATTTCTTACATTAACTTTTATGCTTGAAGTACAAAATGCAAGCAAATGAAAGTAGGTAAACATATGTATTTTTACAAAAAATATGTTATTCTACTGCAAACATGTCACAAAAAGGAACACCAAGTTTTTCTTCACAGTTGAAAAGGATGGAAACATGCACAGTTATAGGAGAAGACAGGGGAAAGGAGCATGAACAAGACAACAGGAAAAGAACCTGATTTCATAAATTCCAGAAAGGCACAAAATAAAGTAGACTGCTGTGGTTTGCAGCTACCCTTCTTTACCATGCTCACTATCTCCCTTCAGCTTGAAGAGGATCCACCTGCCCCTGCCTGAACTAGCGATGTTAGTTCTGACAGTAAAATCTGCTGGGGGACCTAGGATAGAGACAATACCCAGCCTTGTGTTCCCATGACCTTCCCCCCAGTCTGTGCACCAGAAGCAGAAACTAAGAGGAGACAGAGCATCAGAGACAGTTGTCTCCTGTGGAGGGAAAGCTGACTGCTAGCTGGCACCAAATGATCTAGTGGTGGGGCTATGACTGCCTCTCAACCACTCAGAGGGAAACACAAACCTCTTAACACGAGATTTTGCTTTACAAAACTTAAAGTGTGTGTGTGCGTGTATATACATATATTTGTATATTTTTTTAAATTATTGTTTTTCTTAATGGGTGCATGTAACATTAGCCATGCTACATTATAAGTGCATGCTGCACATACACACATTTCTGAGGCTAGCTTGAGAAAGAGGCAGGCTCCCAGCAACACTGCCCTAGGTCATACTCTAATCTTTATTTTCCCCTGTGATCTAGGCAGTGAGCTAGTAGTATAAAGTAAACAAGAACAGCAAAAAGACAACAAAAATTGTCTATTACCTATCATCCTGATCAAGTGAACTGCAATCCACAGGTTACATTTACACATATTGCACTCTTTAGCAAAGTTAATACCTGAAGATCAGCACTGAATTTTCTCCTTATAAACAGTGCTTTACATACTTAGCTTGAAACACAAAACCAAACAGGTGTCAAAACAAGAAAATAATTATTCAAAACAGTACACCTTGTAGGATCTAAATCTAAAATGTCACGAAAGTATCAGGAAGATGACAGACTGGATTGCATGGATTCACTCACCATTTAAGCAGCTACGCTAGACTCATTCAGGCACAGCTATGCTTTAATCCCCTCCAAAAATTTCTCAGCAAATTCAGAGTCGCAGAACAAACAGATGTTCCCTTTATGTTTAACCCACAGTTTAGCAGGGAATAATAGAAGCTTCCTGGCTCTCTTTCTTGAAATAACTTCTTCAAAAGGGAGGAGGAAGCACCTTCTGGCCTGAGTAAAAGTCCTTGAGTCTGGAAAGAAGTGAATTTGTCTGCCTTTGTAGAGAATATTCCTTTTCTTCTATAAAGCCAGTAAAATTGTGTCCTTGGCTCTGTTCTTTTGTAAAAACTTTTTCCCAGGGTTAAATGTCCTGGTCTATAATATCCAGTTCTCAAAATAACAGCCTGTATAGCACTCCCAATACTTTCATTTCTACTGTAGCATTAACAATATATGTAATAATACACGAATGTTTCATTTAATTTGATGTCCTGGAAATGCTCCTTTGACAGGTGTGGGAAGAAGGCAAAAGAAACAGTGGTGTGTAGCAAACAGGAAGCAAATGTGTATGGCCAATGAAGAAAACTCATTGCATATTACCAATGAAACACCAATAGAACTCATTGCGTATTACCAATTTCAAAAGGCTAGTGCAAAGGTGTCTAATAAGGAAAAAGCCATCACATGGCTTTTAGCTGTAAAAGTCTCCTGACTTACAGCTGCTCTCCACAGCAACTGGAGCATTTCTGAAACATTCCTTTTCAGGAAACCCCACCTAGTATTTGCAAAGAAAATAGAAGACTAACTCATTCCAGTATTTCTCCTTTGAAAACTGAACAAAATAAAGAGTAGGCATTCACTGCCTTGCTCTCCGCTAATCTGTTGCAGGCAGAGAATGAATGCATGATGATTTTTTATAAGGCAAACTTGAACCTATACTTTAGACTTGCTTCCTTATCCAAATCATTAGTTTCTCTAAATCCATTTCCAATTAGTTGCTCCTGAAGGTACAATTGTTGCACTGGCCTGCATTTAGGGTAAGAGATGAATACAGCTTTAGCTTCCAAGTGTCTTGTTTTCAGTCCTGAGAACTGAGGACCCTTGTTTGTGAGCTGGTAGTTCCAGTACCTCACTAGAAACACATTTCTAATGCCATAGAAATACAAACCATGAAGGAAAAAAAAGGAAAGGAGATTACCTTCCTGAAAACATGACCCTCCTTTTTTGCGACTTAGCCAATGACTTGAAAGATTTGTTTTGTTCTTAACAGCGGAACAAACCTGCGGTCATTTAGGAACTTCATGGTTTCCATTAAACCACGCAGCATGGACATTTGGAATTTCATGGCAACAGTGAAGTGAGAATGTAGATCTTACTTTTCCAAAGTACCGACCTCTGCTGAGAGTTAACACCCACACACATTCTCTCACATTCCTTAGCCAATTCATGTCATTAAGGAGAGTTGAAGAACAGACCAAACAAAGAAAAAAAACCAAACTAAACCAAACAAACAAAAAAAATCCCACAAAACCCAAACCAACCCCACTTTAGCCTCTTTCTTAAGCACTTGAAAGTAAAATGCTACAAGTGTAAATGTAATGCTTAAATGCAACGAACTCATTCTGTCCATCTACAGTGTTTACAGCATTAACCCTGCAACTGAAAAACTGAATTATTGGAAACCACCTAATTACCCAAACATTTACCTCTCTGCAGGTGTAAATACATGGCCCTAATAAGCCTTCCCACTGTGAAACCAGTTACTTAAATTATATTAAAATATTAAAAACTATTTAATGAGCTTTTTTCCCCTAAAGTAAATTGAGTGTGTGCCTTAACCTGCTTCAGGCAAAGGAAGTTTCAAACATATTGGTTTTGAAACTAGCCATTATTTCCCATGTTGCAAAAATGGCAATTTTATTTCCCAACAGCAAATGAAACTGTCAGGAAAATTTAGATGCAATAAAATTGGGTGGTTAAACCAACATGCTGGATTTGGAATAAAACTGAATTAAAGGAATTAAAATTAAGCACTATGTCAGTCAAACTTTAGAAAAACTATTTGAAATGGGGGAAGGGGATGTGTTGGGGTAGGGGTTTTTTTATAAAAGTTAGGTTTTGGACTTGGTGAGGTCCACCCATAACTACCCATTTTATGTCCATCAACTGTGTCACATTTGAAATTTGCGCAATGAAAAATATTTTGCATAAAATGTGTTGCTTCTGGCAACATTTCTGCCTAAATAAAAAGTTGTCAGGCAGTGTGTGACTTTAGTGGTACAGAGTTTTAAAATGGTGGCTTCAGTCCAAGGCTAGCTAATAACGGCTGACATGCACTGGAATCTTGAGGCCTAAATCAACATTGTTTTCACAGCTGTAATTAAGCCACCTAATCAGAAGCACATTTTGATGGGACAGTTTCTGGAAGCCAGACATTACAATTTCTTATGCCTGGAGCGCAGTGGCTCATGAGAGGTCCTCATTTAATTTCAGGTTTAAAAAAAAAAAAAAGGCTGTAAAATGAAAAGAGTATTAAAAAAAAGCAGTGCATGGCTGTTGAAATGAAGCAGGCCTATGTGTTCATGCCTTGACGAACCCTGCATCCCAGCCTCCTTCGGCTCTCTGCCGAGTCCCCAGCTCTCAAGTGGCAGCTGCACACAGTGAGATTAAGGGCTTCTGCCAAAGTCAACAGATGAGCTGGTCTGAACTGGCTCTCTGTGTGTTCTGATTGTAAATTGTGCTGGTGATGATTAGAGAACTCTAACACAGGATGTCAACTCTTAAAACTGTCCAGAGAAAATATTTTATTTTTTTTTAAAGTTCAGGAAATTTTTTTAAACTTCTTTTGTGGCTTGGTACATAGTGTTGTGTCTATAACTTTCAGATGATTTAAACATGAATTCACACAAATCAAGCAACTATATTATTAAAAAAATACACTGTTACTTGCTCTCATTGGGCATACTTCCCTCATTTAGGAATGTTTACATAGCAGTGCTGCTGCAGAACGCAACTCTGACTAGCACACTACAGCAGTCTTGTGCTTCTTCCACCTGCCAAGTGGAAGACAGCCCTAAAATTCAGAATATCAATTACTTTTGTTGTGTGATTATCAGTTTGGGACGTTGTCACTTGCTTCAATAGCTACACTGTCTTGCTTTTTTTCTGGAGCACAGCTACATTGGTAACTTTAACATAAACTTTCAACCCCAGAGGCCACTGTAAAACTATCAATACGAAGGCACTAGTCACTGGGGACTGATTGCATTTGGTTCTGCACTTTAATTACATATGGATTCTATTAACTGAACCTCTTGCCTTATAGGCAACATTTTAATCAAATTACTATAATTTTCAAATATGTTACAACAGTCTGACAAGTTTAAAGTTCACATACCTAGAATATTGAGTGTCAAAAAATTTTTTGCATAGAAAAGGAAGCATTCTTTACAAAATAGCAAATGTGTTGTTGTATTACTGGAACTGCTTTTTACTATGTTACCCTAAGTTACAGAATGTGATTTATATTATGGGTTGGTTTTGTTGTTGTTGTTATTAGTAGTAGTATTAGTATTCTAAACTGCATTATTTATACCTTTTGGTTACAACTATTAGTTGTGTAAGCAATAACATATGACCAGGTGATCATTTGCATTAAGACTATGTGCATTCCTTCGCTACCCAGTAAGGCTGGCAAGTGATGCCCAGTTACTTAAAATCAGGTGAGAAATGCAAATATTTCAATAAAAGCATAATTCCAGGGAGATATTACTGCTTGGTGGATTCAGTCTTACATAGATGTTAAACTTAGTAAATCTTATGACTAGAGTTTTCTATTTTCACTTGTCTGATATCTTCACACTTTCATATCTATGACCATCTCAATAATTGGGAAATTTTCCTTATGGGCCTGTCAGATTTTTCTTTACTTACTATCACTTCAGGAATATTCACATGTTTTACAGCAACTAAGCACTGGTAAGTAACAATACTGAGCAAAGTTATGATTATTGAGGTCCATATTTACTGAATTCTGTCCAAGACTATTTCCAGGAAAACACATCAAGACAGGAAGTAACAATAAAAATAGCAAGTCTAACTACTTTTTGCAGGGCAATTTAAGAACCAGTACCTCCAAAGCTTTCACAAAACAAATTCAACTGTGCATAAGGCTACATGAGGTAGTGAAAAGGCCAAGGAGAGTTTTCATTCAGGACATATCTGCTTCTTGCAACACCTGGGAAGAATTCCTCCAGCTGCATCAGAGATATGGCTCTGGCCCATGAAAGACACTCTCTGACATTTAACATGACGCCAATAAACACCTTTCCCTTATGCAGAAAGAGAAAAGGCAAATAGTTGGGATTTTTTCTTTCTCTCTAGTTCCATCCTCATAATTTTAAATTTAGGACGACGCATCCCTGTCAGATGCAGGTCGTAACCATAAAACACATATTGAACTGGTGACAAGGAAACAAGGTGTATAGGGGAAAGACATGTGAAACCACTGCCATGACCAGCCTGGTTAAGTAGGAAGAAACTCTCAGGGCAATAGTTAACTGGTAAGTTTGAATATTAAATATTTCTTTTCTCTCAACCCCCCATCAATGGGGTTCAAGTAGATCATGAGAACTGAGAGCTGACTGCTTTGAGTAGGGAGAAAAGTGTACATCTTCCTTAATGCAGTTTTTCAACACACAAGTATGAGACCATATGTTAGTTACTAGGATCTCAAGAACAAATACATAATTTTCATGCAAAAGATCATTCTACTTATCTCAACAAAACCCAACAATTCTGTATGTTCAATACTTTTAAGTGATATCAGTAGACATTTCCAGACAAAGGACAGACACAGATACCACTATGGTGAAAAAGATATGACACAAAGCCACATAAACCAATGAGTGGTTTCAGTTTCACCTCAGCTAGGAGAAGCATCAAAAGACAACAGTTGTTTTCATAGTTAGTTAGAGAACTCTGCTACATTTACAGACCTCTTTACTTCACCCCTCTCATCCATCTGAAACTCACTTTCTCCCCCTTTCAGATAAAGTTATCATTTTGGGTCCCCCAATTTTCATTTCTCCAGTACACACAAAGCTTTTCTCTCTTCATCATCTTTAGAAATTACTGAATGAATTATCTTCATTTTCTATTCTCATTTGATTCTGAGGTAAAGACAGAAAAAGGAAGAAGTATCACCAGATGAGTGCATACTCAGGTTCAGAGAAGCACCTGACCACTTATCGTAACAAACAAAAGTGGCTTCTTTTGTTTGCCAGAACTGATACCAGATTATTTTACATTCTTAAACTTCTGACAGCAGTACTGAGATCTGGCATAAAATCTTAGGGCTGGAAGCTACAAGAACACTTCCTGAAAAAAGTTTTATAATGAACTGAATTCTGTTCACTATGCCTCCTATGTGTCCAGTCACACTGGAAAAGACAGTGTCACTGCATCCACACCCTGCAACACTGCACTTGCAGCAAAAACCCCTTGGACAACATGGATTCACTTACTTGCCATGTGACTAAATATGATGACACGTTGCCCTGCAGCACCCGCAAAGTAACTGCTTATGACTATTCTGCTGCACAGTACAGCACTTCTAAGCTCTCAGTTCAAGGTCTACTTATTACTGCAACTCTGAATGAATGCACAAGTGTACTAAAAAACTAATGTATCTGAAGAAGAATTAAAATTAATAAAAGAAGCAGAATTCAGAGCAGTTCATGATGTTTATATTACTGGATGTTGCTGAACAAGAAATAGGGAGGAAGGACTATTACAAAATGTTGATAGTTTCCTAATAGAAGAAAAACAAAAGAAAAGGACTATTTAGAAATTTCAGAACCAGTTGGTAAAGAACAAAAAACCAGAAGAAGTTAAAAAAACCAAACCAGCCAACCAGGAGCCCTCCGAACCAACAGAAAAGAGATACAGGAACAGAAAACAGTAGAAAAGGGTGGGGGCAGGGGGGAGGTGTGGAAAGAAGAAGAAAAGAAGACAGGTAGAAAAACTAAGCTGTTTTTCAGCCATACTGAATTTTAAAGAGTTGCAAGAATTAAAAACGCACAGGGCTTTTTTCTGCACAGGGTAAGAATCATCAGAGACAAGTACAACAGATAGATAGCTGGGCACTAATGGAGAGTACAGAGACATTCTGCCACTGACTCCACTTCTCCCCACATAATTCTCTTCTCAATAAGCTGTGTTTCCAGTGTTCATCTCACCTCTGTCCATCATAATCATATCCCTTCCTGTTCCTCTCTGTTGGCATTAGCATGACCACATACAGCAATCTCAGAATCTAAACTCTATTGACTAGAAGGAAAGTGCTTGGACTAGAAATAGACTGGAGGATGGAGATGTCAATTCAGAGCCTGAGATAAAAGATGAGGAGTTAGAATCACCAGTTTTGCCTTATGGCATCAATTTTGGTTATACAATTATCAGCAAAACCCAAAGCAGCAGAAGAGAGAAGTGGTGTGAATAGAAAGAAAGGTGACATAGTTACAAAATTTCAGTAGAAACAGGTCAATTAGGAAGGCAATACCATCTGAACATGGAAAATATCAATATTCATGAATGGCCCAAACTTGAATGCAATGGACAGTTGGCAGGGCAAGATCCTTGAGCAACTAGCATAAAAGACATCAAGAGACAGCCACAACAGTGTGAGATAAAACCCAATTTTATAATGTAAGAGTCTGCATGACACACAACCAGAAGACTACAAAAATATATTCAGCACTGAGCAATAGTTACTGTTCAGGGAACACAAACACGTCATATGAAGGCCTGCAACTGATACAGTCCAAGTGCTGTGTTTGTCTCCTCCATGTAAAATTTTGCCTGCAATGGATATATGATTGAACACGGTGAATTAAAACTAACAACGCTTGTCTAATTCTGAAACCAAATATGTGCTCAAGAAGTCATTGCCCCCTTTCATGTAAAATAAGCAACAAAAATCTGTTCTACTTTCTTTACTAGAGAAAGCAATTTAGTGCAGAACTTCTTCCTCAAAATCGGAACAGAACAGTATCAACTGGAACTTTAAAATCTAAGTCATGCTACAAAGCTGTGATGCCTGAAGTTATTAAAATTTATGCTTAATACAACTTTTACAAATATACAGAATATACAGACAAATTTAGAGAAAACCCAAATACTACAAAATATACCATAATCACTTATACTTTTTTCATGGCAACTTGAGATTCTCATTCTGAATTTTTTCACTTTCACATTAAAATTTTAAAACACTTCCTATTAATGCTTAGGCCTAGATTCAAATTAAACTGCATCTAAAGGAAGAACTGTTGTTCTCCCCAGAGGGCTAATAGATTCCTCCACAATGCAAATAGTATCATCTTTACATTGACACTGCATGCGGATACAAATTACTTTAAAAACATAGCATTTAATCACAAACATTGGAGAGCTGGTTTTCACTGTACTGTATCAGGCTGCTGCATAGTCCTTCAAAGACAGGACTAGCATAATCTTTGCTGAAAGATCTCTCCATCCAAATGAAAGCAAACCTTTCTGCAAGCTTGGCAAGTTTCCCAATCTTTAGTACACAAGTGGTCATCTTGATTTAAACAACAAAAACAATCATAACAGGCAGAGGAGCAGTCCAATTACATTGGGCACAAGCTCAGTGGGACACAAATAAACCTAGCAGTAAACATCAAAAGAATCTGGTTGAAGGAGGAAAAAAGCAATTTCAGTGAAGTAATTTCATTTCTTAGAAAGGTTTTGTAGTCACAAATAAAGTTTTCATTCAACAATTGTCACCTCAAGACGTTAAAACAAATTCAGCACTGATTAATATAGTTCCTATTCGCACTAATTTCCCATTGTGCTGTTAGAAGCAGGATAAGAAATTAATGTAATTCTGTTGGAAACAGCCAAAGCCAAAGCCATAGTCACAGGCTTTGTATATATGTTTACTGGTGTGTTTATGTTATTTGCATTGTGACAGCTCTCTTCTTACAAATCTTCTGTTTCAAAAAGAAAGACAAACAATTCTCATTTTCTTTATGGTCATTTACTACACAAGACTGAAAGAAAAGAAAGGAGGAAGGGAAGGACAACAACAACCAATAAAACGAACTCCAAAGCTTTCTCCTTTATCCTCTGTGAAAAAGTAAGAAGAGATGGAGGAGAAATACATTGAGTGTATGCAAGTTGCACATCCTACAGTCTCATTCTAGAGATACTTGGCTACATATTTATGACAGTTTATGTGTCTGGCCTCCTGCCTGTGTGACACAAATAAATCTGCATTTAATAATTCCCGTAGAGAGAGATCTCAAATCTGAAGACTCACCTTATTAGCCTCAAGCAAATCCAAGTACCTTTGTGGGCAATATTTTTAGACCAGAAATTATTCCTGAAATTTGATTTTAACCTTGTAACTTCAGTGAGAAGTATTATTCATAACGATAATTATAAAAATAATTCAGATCTCCTAATAAACACTTTGTTTACATGAAGCTAATAACATTCTGTTTTAACATACTACATCTCTAGATGTAAAATTCTTCAGGTCCAAAGTTCAACTATTTACTGCACCAGTAAAACTAAAAATTCACGATGTATACTTTTCAGCAGCAATGAACAGGTCCTTGTAGAAGATATAGTAGTAAAAATTAAACCCTGTGTTAACTTTTACCATTCCTTTTCTCTTCAGAAAAAGTTTCTGTTGACACTAGTTTTATTGATCTACTACATTTATAGATAAATATTATTGTATTTCCCTACAGAAACTATACAGCATGAAGGGAGATGCTGGGTAAGAAACCACATTCAAATGACAAAAATTACTTGAAAAGCAGACTTACCATTTGTAAGGTCACTTTCATGAAGACTAGCTGCTTGGAGCCTGGACTTCAGGGCTGCAATGTGAAGCTGAAGAGATTCTGTTTCTCTCACTAACATTTCAACTCTGGAAACTGCAAGTTGGTAGACTTCCATGAAACTTTGAATCACAGCCTTTAAAAAGTAAAGTAAATCATCAGTGCCAAACAAGCTATACTTAAATGTCAAGTAGCATACATCCAAAATCATTAAAAAATCAGACCTAATTTTTATTAATTGGAAAAATCAAACAAAAGTTGTAAGCCAGGCACTTAGGTTGTAAGTCAGGACTTAAATAAAGGTCTAACATATGATTTTGTACTTCTTCAAAAATCTGAAATTTAAAATAGCATAGAGGAAAAGCAAATTACTCTGCACCCCAATTATAAAGTGAGCTGTTTTCAAACATGCAGTACTGCATTGAACAGTTGATACTATTTTTTATTTTATTTAACTACAATACTCAGTGCACATTCAATTTATGTTTGTAAAGAATCACTACACAATTTCAGGTAAATTTGCATACTTTCAAAATGAGTCCTCCTACTAGATGTTAAGAAAATTAATTTGTCAGAAACAAAAGAAATACAGCAAACCTACAGATCTCTGGAAGTAAATAATCTCATTACAGTATAGATGGGAAAATATAATTGTTTTCACGTATATAGTGTAAGAATGTCCCAGTCATGTAATATTGATCAGACTGATAATAAAGTTAGCAGCACAAGAGAGAACAAATGATTTGACATTACTGGTAACTTTATATCTATCCGAAAGAGTCTAACACTTTTGAGATTATTGGTCTTCTTTACAACAGGTTAATCACATTTTATAAGTTACAGTTTTCCCCTTTGAAATGAGCTGTAGCAAGTTGCAACTGTAAGAACATATTATAGATAACATGAAATTGACCTTCTGAATATGTCTGTAGTTCAGACTTATAAACTTAGTACCACAAACAGGCATTCACAAAGGTTTTTACTGTTTTCCTTTCTTTGTTTTCAAACAGACTACTGCTTTTCAGAATAAAAGTTAACATCACTGAAATCAATCAGGTTATTTCATTGTGAAGTGTACAAAACTGCTGTGGCAAGTCAACACCATCATATCTTTTCTTATCAGAAAGAATATCCAAAATGTTTTAAATACTACAGTGCTAACCCTAAAAGTGTATTCACATAGCTCTGTAAGTCTGCCACTGTCAGCTACAATCCCACTTTTAAATTTTTTTACTTCATATTCAACATGACTAAAATGCTGCATCTATACAGAAACAGTACCAAGCAGGAATGGGGATATATCTCTTACTCTACATAATACTGCCTGAGAGTCTTCAAATGGCAGCGGCCCGCATGTTAAAAATGAGACACATGTTGAAATAGGACTATGACCTGGGCCTGTGACCCATAAACAAGGATTATACCATTGCATAACAAGCTGTGTTTCAAGTCTCACAGAAAAAATCTCATGTGTTCTTTTAATTACTTAGCACATGATATTTAAAGGTTTCACTGTACTAGAATGTAGAGAGACATTTCCTTAACTTCTTCCTTTTACCTGTGCTACTGCAGCGCTAGTGAAGCCACTAACCTATACAGCTTCATCTTACACCGCCACAGGCACTCGGTCCATGCAGTTATCTGAAACAGCAGTTTCTAATTCCTTGCTGACCTACTCAGATATTTAATTTGTTCTCTTGTTTAATTAATTTGAAAACTTTAAATCTAGGAAAAATGTATTCATGAGCTTTTATTTTCAGACATGGCAATTGTTTTTTTGAATAATTTAGATTTCTTTTTAGTCCAGAAGAAAGTCGTTTTGCAGTTACTAATGATTCCTTACCAATGTGGAAGGTGGCATTTATGCACCCATATGTACACATTCCTTCCAGTATATCCCAAATCCCTAGCAAAAAGTCAGGGTCAGTTCAGGGGTCTTCCAGTGGGGGGCATGAGCATGAAGAACACTTACTGTAAATGACATCTGGGGAAAGGCAAATACATTGGATTTTTAGATGTGCCATTGGAAGGCACAAATGATTTTAAGTAACTTATGTCAGTCACAGTTGAATGACCGATCTGTCTTCAATAATACAAAAGTTCCACATACTGGAAAGCCTGATACACAGGGAATGGGCGTAGAATCTGGCCACTTGCAAGTAATAGTATCTGTTACCTAATGCTTAAATGCATCTGTAAAGGAGTTCAGAACTTCAATTTAGATCCCTATTTGAACATTACAGTTACAAATATATCTGAAGCTCTGGAAATTGTTCTGTGATCAAGAAAGTCAGTTGACAGAATTTCCCAGAACGCAAATGTAACTCTGCAGAAATTTCTTCCTCTCCTGCTAACAAGCATTTTCTTTCGTTTTTAAGTACACATAGCAGTAAGATGTATATATAGTTTTTAAGTATACATAACAATAAGATGTTTCAGCAACATTCCTGATTAATTTTTATGACATAAACTTTGGCAATTATACACATCTGCACTGTCTGCACTTAAGCGAGCACTTCTGGTTTTGAATGTGCTGGTAAAAGTGTGACATTAAAACTGGGAACAGACCATAAAGCAATAAAAATTTGTCTTCAGTTACAGACAAAATGTTTCAAGAATACACACCAGAAAATGACTTCTGTTCAGAAAGGCAAGATGTAGTGATCCCCAAACCTTATAGGAACTGATATTATTGCAACCCATTCCAAAAATCTAAAACATTTTCAGACAGATGAGTATTGAGGGAAAGTTAGTGGGGAGAAGATTTAGCCAAGGAGGCTACAGATGTAGCAGAGTTGAAGAATACTGATTTTAAACATCACTCTCTCTAGGTATTCCTCCCTCCTTGTGCAAGGGGCTTGGACCACAGGACAATCAGAGGTCTCTTCCAAACTCAACCTAATTCAGTGATTACAAAGTCATCCTAAGGATGGAACACAAATCCAGTTAATGGTTGAAATTTACCTAGATTGTCAATTTTAAGAGCACAAATTGTAAGTAATTTCTCCACATTAATCAAAAATAAAAAGAAAAAATAATCAGACACTGAATGTTTTTTTTTTTTACAGTGATACCTCTCCTTTCTTTTCACCCCACACAATGCTTTAATGTATAGAGGATGTCACTATTATTTATGACATCAACATCCTCCATTATGTACTATTGATATGGCAGAAGCAAATGGTAGGAGTGCTTTTAATCCAAAAGTGTCTTCAATGTGAGAGGAGACCCCTGCTCCAGTGCTAAAACAAGACACAGGCAGCTTCATGAAAACAGATGCATGACTTCCCAGATAACTGGATACAAGGATTAGGACTCAGTAGTGAGTATTTATGTGTGAGCCGCATAATCACAGTTGTCCTATCAACTAAACCTGTCAGAAGAGACCTTTGTCTCTCCTAGTAAATGGCAACTAGAGCATAGACTATGCTCAGCTTTTTGCATGGAAACTAAAAAGTGGATATATTTCCACCTTCGATCCATGTGTAAAATATTTAATTCAGCTTTTATGTTTTAATATACAATTAAAAAGCTTCTTGTGGCCAGAAGGGAATAATCTATACTCCTTCATAGCTCCAGTCAAAATATTTAAGGAAATCTCTATACTGAGACCAGATTTTGTGGGGTGGTCATTTTTTCCTCTGGAAGTCAGCGACAGACTTTTTCTACAGCGGTTAAAACTAAGCCAGTATTTTTTTCACAAGTAAAGCATATTTCTTTTCTAAAAGTAATTGAAATTGGTCTTAGTTAAGAGAGCACTATTTAAAACCAATGAAAAAACAATATTCTAATTTTCAGTAAACTACTGTGTTGGCAAATAGTTGAATTAGTTACTTATGTTGGACAGTTTGTGGACAGCATGTCAAAGAGCAGAAAAATTTGTCAGATCTCACATTTACATTCCATGTGAAATTGCTTTAGATTTTTCTACTTAGTAATCTGATAGATTAATGTCTGCTTCTGTCCCCTCCTTAAATTTTTTCTCTTACACATTCCTATAGTTAATCAATAGATTTTAGACAATTAAGACTTAGTGTTTAGGTAACATTTATTTATAAAAATTGTTTTGTTTAGATAAGGTATCTTATTCATATGTAGGAGTTCCTCAAAGTGAGAAAGACTACTAAAAAACTTTTTAAAATTGACTTTATTAACATATATTTGGTTGTGGAAAACAGAATTCTGTACTTCAGCTTTTGTATGTTTTTTCTGGTTCTAACATGTCACTTCAGTAGGCCAAAAGCAGTATCATCAAGATACAGACAAGTTGTACTTCCACTTGACATTTCACCTGAATTTTCATGAGAAGTTTTACTCTCTTCTTTCTCCTGAAGACTGAATGTGTGATGGGATACTACCATGTTTTAGAATAAAACTGCATCCTGACTTTCTGTAGTGACTGCTGCTGTTTGGTTCTTCTCATCAGTGGTAATGCATTATGCTCACATTGGTAGGTTTTCATGCTCACTTTATGTGAACTTTTTAGTAGTGTCAGTGACTACCCTTCTCCCTTTCTTTCATCCCTGTCTAGAATATACACTGCAAAAGAAGCCGTAGACAGGATACCAGCCTGAAACTTCTGTCAGTTTCCATTTCTTTCTCACTAAAACACTTACTTGAAAAATTCTAACCCTTCCTCACAAACTTAAATATTCATTTTGAATCAAGACTGTGTAAGAGGATGGGAAGAGTACAATTCAGTGGTAACATTTTCCCCATTGCTATAGCTTAAATTACAAATTCTTTGGGGCAGGAATTGTTTCTTCTTTATGTTTTGCATGTAAGTGTGCTTGACTTCGGGAAATAGACAGAATGGTCTTTGCATGTAAACATTATTGGCCTATAAAAACCTGCATTTCCTTAATTTTGTTAAGTGACAATTTTCTTGCATGGTCTAGAGCTATTTTTAAGTAGTCAAGGCTACAAGTAGCTCCTTTGCTATAAAATTCTCAGGATGCTTTCTACCTGATCATACCAAGTAAACACATTTGTCTCAATTTATCAGTTTTTAAAAGATTGAGGTAATTTCTGAAAGTCTTACACTTCGTAATAATTTTCATGGCAATTGTTGTTATGCCCATCCACTGTGGTTTCCAGTAGAAGCACATTCCCTTCCATCGCTGTCAATTTCAATGCTCCCTTTTCAATTTTCTTGTAGGAAGTCATGTCATTACCTCTTGCAGAGAATCTAGCCTTTTATTTAGAGCTTCATTCCCTTGGGCTATCCGCTGAGACCTACAGGGTAAAGTAATTGTTATTGAAGCGAAGGGGATAGAGTTAGGCCTCGTGTGTGGCACTGAGTCAGCTTTCCAGCTTTCGTTGGGGGAAAAAAAAAGTTGTAACAAAACTGACCTGCTTTTTGGCACATTTAAATTGTACATGCCACGCTTGAATGGAACTGAACAAAAAGTTTAGTGTTGAAATGAGATACAAGGAGAATAGATCATTAAAGAAGTGCCAAACAGCTGCAAAAGTGCAATTTTGCTGAATGCGGTTTCCCTTGAGGTTTTTTCCCCCATGCCAGAGGAGCTGCTGTATTTATATCCTTCACTGATGCCACTAGACATTTTGGACTATGGGTCAAGGCAGCCAGGATGGGTTTTCAAATGCTAAAATGTATGGGGGAAGTTAATTGTAATAATTTCTTCTCCAAATATAGCTCTTCTAAATATATAATAATTATCCTGAAATCTTGTTTCTGAAAACAAAAAGTAATTGATGTATGTTTTGTTTTCTGGGCTCATTTTAATGAATCTTATTTATGTCAGTTCAAAGCAAGGCAGTAATGACAGGCATGCAGAACTCCACTCCATGGAGTTTTGCTTTCACACCAGTTGTTTCTGCCTGAATTCCATTTCAGCCAAACTCTGTACCATAAATGAAATTCTCGGTCTTTTCAGATTCTCATGTAATCTAGTTAGCCAGCATTAATCTTTCATTCTTCTGAACTTCATTCATTATTGCTTCTCTTCTTCTTTGTTATCTCTTTGTAGTCCTGGGGTACCTTGCTACATGCTAACACTGTGTTTAGTAGAAGAATTCCTGAAGGAAGAACCAAGCAGTCAAACGTGAATTTCAGCTTTTCTGTACATTTCTGGTTTCTAAAGTATGTTGTGTAAAGTAGATGGTCTTGTTATTCTGACTCCATCTGATGTTACAAAGTCAATGCTTATATTGTCAGGCTGTTAGTCTGACACCTTTTAATAAGCATCATTTCAGCATAAGGTCTCCTTCCTTTAGGTTTATTCCTTCCAAACATGGGATGCAGTTCTAGTATAACAGCAGGCCAAATAAGTCCTGAGTTAATATTATAACATTGATCTAAAAATAAAGAAACTGATTTTTAATAATTTGGTATTTTATTTGTAACTTCAGAATAGTGTAAAACTTCAGATGGAAATTTTCATTTGCTACAGTTTGTAACTTATAATCCAAATAATTTTTTAAACTGTGTTCTCAATTGCCAAACACTAAGAACAAGGGAGACAACATGGATAGTGTATTAACTGGGAATTTAAAAAGCCTTTTTTATAACGTATGATAAATACATTAACACTTTAATGAGAGGTCTTCTGCTAATTTGCATATGCTGATCTGTGTATTTCTTATTGTATGCTTCTACTATAGCTTCAATGAGAACAGCTGAAGTTTAAATAACCTTTGAATTGCATGAATTAATGTTTTAAAAAGATCGGTTTTCTTTTTGTGTTTCCAATTTCTTGAAGATTGTTATGTAATTTGTCAGTATTAGCTATTTTTCCCTTTAAATAAAGTACTCCTGCAGATTGAATTCTCTCAGTCTTGTAGATTTACAGGCAGCAATACATGCAAATGCAGTTTTACGGCATCTATAGCACCATCCACCTGAAAATTACTGGTTCTAGAAATGGTGTACAGAACTAGACAATGATTGGTTATTCAAAAGTTGTACGCGGCATATTAGAAAAAAATGGGTTTACATGTCTCCTGGAGAACTGTTCTAAGCTTAAGTGTTCTCAGCCCTTTTAAAGATTAATACGGAGAAAGAAAGCATGGCTTAAATTTTGCTCTTTTGCTCTGATGTTCACTGGTTTGCAGTTTATAAACAGCACCAACTTAATTTGTTTTATTTTTACTCTCAACTTTGATTTCTCATCTTCACCAACCTGTAGCCAAAGCCAAAACTTTTTATGCATACCCTCATATTAGAGATGAGACAACTCTGAGCAGGTCATAAAGGCCTTCTTCAACTCAAAACCTTCAGAGGCTCTTTTTCTAATTGAATAAAAATCTAACATTTAAAATACTTAGGTCTTTTATGATATGACTAACACCTGATTTTTAAAAAAAAAAATTCTGATTTTGTACTGAAAGATAGTTAAAGTGCTCTTAGGGATTTTCTAGATAGGGATACTATTTTTAATATTCAGTAGCTATAAAAAAAAGAGATCATTAGAAGTACTTAGGCTTAAAATAATCTGTCCATTGAAAGTCATATTTGAAAATGGAATTTTGGGCACTCTTGCACATTTTATTCCTAGTCCAACAACTTCAGCCTAAAAGCATACCTTTTCCATGCCAACCATAGGAATGTACTTTCATCTTGTGAGTTGTAGCCAGTTATCTGGGAAGTCATGCATCTGTTTTCATGAAGCTGCCTGTGTCTTGTTTTAGCACTGGAGCAGGGGTCTCCTCTCACATTGAAGACACTTTTGGATTAAAAGCACTCCTACCATTTGCTTCTGCCATATCAATAGTACATAATGGAGGATGTTGATGTCATAAATAATAGTGACATCCTCTATACATTAAAGCATTGTGTGGGGTGAAAAGAAAGGAGAGGTATCACTGTAAAAAAAAAAACATTCAGTGTCTGATTATTTTTTCTTTTTATTTTTGATTAATGTGGAGAAATTACTTACAATTTGTGCTCTTAAAATTGACAATCTAGGTAAATTTCAACCATTAACTGGATTTGTGTTCCATCCTTAGGATGACTTTGTAATCACTGAATTAGGTTGAGTTTGGAAGAGACCTCTGATTGTCCTGTGGTCCAAGCCCCTTGCACAAGGAGGGAGGAATACCTAGAGAGAGTGATGTTTAAAATCAGTATTCTTCAACTCTGCTACATCTGTAGCCTCCTTGGCTAAATCTTCTCCCCACTAACTTTCCCTCAATACTCATCTGTCTGAAAATGTTTTAGATTTTTGGAATGAGTTGCAATAATATCAGTTCCTATAACGTTTGGGGATCACTACATCTTGCCTTTCTGAACAGAAGTCATTTTCTGGTGTGTATTCTTGAAACATTTTGTCTGTAACTGAAGACAAATTTTTATTGCTTTATGGTCTGTTCCCAGTTTTAATGTCACACTTGTGTATTTAGGTGAATGCTCAAGTCTAAAGGGCCTAGGGGCTAGAAACCTGTGCAAAGTTTTGTGAAACACCTGCTTCATTTCTTCTGCTTTTCTTAAGAATGCTCATGGTAGCACTGCATTTTAATTCAACATAAGTATTTCATCCTAAATAAAGCAGTATTTTGTAGTTTTGCAAGGAAACTCTAAAGTATCCCTGTTAGGTTGGATAGCAAATTAATTTTTTCACTTTGGCTCCTCACCAAAATTCCAGTTAATTACACAAATTTATGATGCCACCACAGGAAAAAGCACTAGTCAATTTCTCTAGAGAACATAATTACCAACAAAAGTTGAACTGCATTCCTCAAATTCACAGACACACCCTTATTCTAATGTTAACTGCCACATATAGGATGATGTCTTGGTTTTGGAGACAAAACTTCTGGAGGAAACGCTCCGGAATGAGCATCTCCTCCAAAGGGAAAGGACCTCCCCTTTCTTCCGCCAATGAGGCAAATTGATAACAGCAGGTGATCGTGGGGAAAAAAAAAACAAACAAAAACCAAAAAAACAAACTGTTTATTAACACAGAACAAAACAGAGTAGAACAGAAAAAAACCCTAAAAATACAACAAGTGCCCGGAGAAGGAACAAACACACGGGCTGGCAACTGGGCTCCCCCAATCTTTGGGAAGGGAAGGGGAAGGAGAGGTCCACACAGCAGCCTGGAGCAGGGCAGATGAAAAAAACCCTGTTGACTCTCAGATGCTGGTCCTCCTCCCCACAGCAGGCGAAACAGTTCAGTGTTCCTCGGGGCTTGGACCAGCTGAGGCCACCCCACGGGCCTGCCGGTGCCAGTCCTCCTCCTCGAAGCAGGGGAACCTGGCAGACCTATGCGTCCCCTCGCACAATGGCTTGGCCCTCTCTGGGGTTCGGGCCAGCTGGGGCTACCCCGCAGGCTCTCCGGACCAGAGAGAAGGGAAGGAAAGCAGTGAGGCAAGGGGGAGAGAAGGGAAAAAAAACCAACACAACCTTTTTCCAGCTAGCGGCAACAAAAAAAAACCCCAAAGAGCAGCACAGCGCTCCCAGCGCACTCCCTTCCAAACACCGCTGAGACCGTTGGAGCACGAGCTGTTGGGCCGAGCCGTTCAACTGCCCCGCACCCAGTCCTGCAGGTCCGGTGCCGCTCCCCGGGCCCATTTTAAAGGTACAGCGTCTTTGGGCATTAAGCAGATGGTTAAGGAATAAAAAAAACCTTATAATATCACCCCAGGACAGAAGGACAGGTGTCCTCCCTTCATTCTGCCTAAACTCAGATGTTAATGAGATAACTAATTTGCTTCATACATTCTTAAACCTTAACAACACTAAAAAAAAAAACCCAACAACATGCAAACAGCTAGATTTTCAATAAGACTTACTTTCAATACTTAATTTATGCTAAGAAAAGGTTTTATTAGAAATTTCAGTGACAGCAGCTTTTGTTCCAAAGTATGAGGAGGAAATTTAAGGAACACAGTACACCTAATATTGATCCTCACAATGAGCACACACATTAGCATCCCTCTTTCCAGAGCCAATGTCTGACAGAAGTGGCATCATCACTGAGCTTGACAATTCGCTATCCTTAAAGGTTAGTATTATATAAATATTTTTTTTTTCACAAAGTTTGCTTTTAACCACCATAATCTGAGGAAGATCAAATAAAATGATCCCTATCATCTCTGAATATTTAGTTCTATAACAATGGATTTACAGCTGAAGAAAATTCTTGTTGGGAAAAAGTGATTTTGTTTGTCTGCCTTTTTGGCATTTGTCATATGAGAGATTAGCTCAGCTCAGAAGGTATAAATTGCAACCAACACAAGCTAAAAATTGGTGGATAAGTGAGCCTCCACTATACTGAAGTCTGGCCTCTTCTGTGCAAGAGGTCAACAAGCTAAGTGAGAATGCCCTTCACTTGGAACAACAGGCTGAAAGTGTTGAGTAATACATCTGGTCCAGGTAGCTGAACAGGCAAGCTTCAGATTGAGATGTAAACTGAGCTCTGGGTGGGAGCCTGAGACAAGAGGTTGTGAACTGCCAAACTTTAAGATAACAAGGGGCATGAAGATGGGTGACATCAGCCAGGTGAATGGACACTGACAGACACATCAGGAGTTGGCAATTGCCAACCTTTTGGATAACAAAGGAGATGAAGACTGATGACACCAGCTAGGTGGATGGACACAGAGAGTGGGGACAGAAGCTGAAGACTCAGGAGGAAGGGCAAGGCTTGCATGTGGGGAGAAGTGAAGGTGTAAAGATCTGGGGTTCCTTTGCTGGGGTCCTGCTCAGAGGCACCAGCTCGAGCTGTTTCTGTGTTACTGTGCTGTAAGTAAATGGCTTTATGGGCTGAGACATCTGATACACTGCTATGGGAAAGCTGGGGCCAAACCTGTAAGGAAACCTGGTCTGACTGCACATGAGTGTGGGCTGTGTAAGGGGACAAGCAGGGCACCCATCAGCTCACTGGAGTCACCAGCTGTGAAGGGGCTTCACTGCCAACAGTGAAAAGTCTCTGACATTGGAAATGTCACTGCCAGAGATCCTCATGAATGGCCAGACTGGGAAGCTTCCTCAACAAAAGAGAAGAAGACACTAACTTTTCTGATGGCAAAGCTCTGGTTGTCCTCATTCAGACCAACAATTCAAAGATGTGCTGCTACCAGATGAGCCTTTTAGATAATATTTTAGAAGACACTACTTTTGCTTTGTCTTCAGCAAGTGCACCATGTGCCTTTCCAGTAAATGGGAACTTACAGTAAGATTGCAGAATGTGATTTGGATTATTAGGTTGGGAGCCTGGCCTTTAACTGACAGCCTTTCCCTGGTCTGGCCAACAGTTAACAACCAGATCCAATTCCTTAGAAGCGTAAGAGATCAAGTGACGTTCTGAATTCTGTTTATAGAACTGGATGCTTATAGCAACCGTGAAAGGAGAAAACCGAGGAGGATAGGCACTGGTGAGATGAGTTTGCCTAAAAAGCATAAAGTATTCTTCACTAATAGGATCAGAAGTAAAACTTTCGATATCACGGGGTATTGTAATGAGACTGAGAAAGCCCTTTCTAATCTTTTTACTGAATTTGGTAATGACTGCAGGTATTGCAGTATCATGTACTTGACCTTAATGGTGGATCAACAAAAGCAGCTGCTTCTTATATAAGAATCCTAACTGAAAGGCCTAACTTAAGTTAGGCCATCGTAACTTATAAACACCCAAGAGAGTAGCATTTTTCAAACTACCTCTGATGTTAATTTGTTACTATTTCCTGTATCCATTTTTCAGAGCTGGACCACTACTTGCAGTTAGGTAATTTATGAGTAATTGTGCCTATGAATGCTGGTCACAGAGAAATCACTTCCATAGCTTACAAACTCTAGAAACTAGAGATGATTTCTACTGTTCTCACCTTGTAGTTCAGAAATGAGGAAAGCAACGTGAAAAGAAACTTCTGATGGAGTGTCCAAGAATGAAAGTGATTATGACAATCAATGAAAACATGACTAGTATAAAAAAGGTAAACTGGGAATATTTATTAACATATTAACAATAAATGAAACACTAGAAGCCATTTTCAAAACAAACCTAGTAAACAGTTTTTCAGAAAGTGTGTAGTTAAGCTGCAGAAGTCCTTTCCACAAATCATGTGAAAATGCTTACCTTTATGTGGGCTCAAAGAGCAATGGGACAATAAATGGGTGCTGAACACAAACATATTAATTTTTTTCAGAAGATCTGTTAATTTGTTAAAATCTATCTGTTAATCTGTTAAAAAATGGTGAAGGCTGGGGAGACATTTTAGCACTGTTTCTTATACTCTGGAATTTCGTTTGTCATTTTCCCTGCCCAAGCTGTTTTTAAGCAGGGACAAACAGTTTACTGCTATTCTATGTGCCCTCTAGGCATTAGATGTTTATTCAGTCCCACAGTCTATTTCCCAAAGGAGTAAAATTTGTGACAAGTCTCATGTGGAATAAAGGCAGAAAAATTCAGGCATCTAGGATAGCGACCTTTGCCAAGGTACAGCCAAACTTCACATTTTGACATGTAGGGGAATCTCTGCTCAAAACCCAGTCCTGTGGTCTTTGCAAGCATGTGTAAAAACTTGAGAATTTAAATCTCAACTTGTATTCTTTCGCTTGCACAATATTAATCCAAAACCAAAAATATTCGAGACTGGAAAACTGGATAGAGGGGAAGTCTGGCACTATACACTGTGGCAATGGCAGGAGGCTTTGCTCTCTGATCTCTCCCTTTAGTATTTGTCAATTAAGATGAATCAGGAAGAGGGGGATCCACCAATGTGTGTTGGTACTAAAGAACACACAACCTGCCTCTTAACAGAGAGAAATCAGAACTAAAAACAGTACCTTCAGGCATTAAATGTACATCATAAGTTTGCCCACACAGGTGGAAGGGATTACTCTTCCCTCCTGATCTTTAGTTTGGAACTGCTCTTTTACCAAAAAAGATCATGACATTGAAGCAATCCAGAAGAATCTCAAGTTCTATCAAAGTTCCAGGAAGATAAACAAATTTTTATCATTCCATGGATATTATGTTCTTAAAAGCCATAAAAAATCCAATCCTTTGCAGGTAAACTTGCCAACATGCAGGCTGGGTATCCTTATTATTCAGGTTGACACAACAGTTCCACATTCATCCTATTTCTGTTAATTAGAGCACACTCCAGCTGTCTCCATTCTCTCCTCACCCCCGAATTTCTTACCACCCTTTTTGCATCTAAGAGGGAGAGATCAAAAACAAGAGAACAGACCATAATGAAGGGAGAGCTCTAAAATACTATAATGAAATTGGGTACTGCAATGGACAAATATTGAGTGCCCTACTTAAAGCATATTAGTCCTGGAACCCCCATAGCAAAGATTTTATGAATCCCAAGAATTTGTCCTTTTCACAGTCCAATATAATGTCAGAATTTGTGATCCTAGGATACTAGCAACACATGTCACTAGACAAGCAATCAATTCAGTAAATGAAAAATCAAGATGACAGCTTCAAAATAGCTTGCTATGATTCCTGCAAAATAACAATGTAAAAAATAAAATTTGCAGGTAACAACATATATGGATGTATAAGCCAAAATTTATATAACGCTTTCCACCAAAAAACCCACTAACAACAAAACACCACCAAAAAAACCCAACAAAACCCCCCACCAAAATCAATTAGTGACAAATTGTTAGAATCTGCTAAAACAAAACAGTGTAATTTTTAATCCTTTCAGAACTTATCGAATTTCAATAGCTTTTGGGATGCTATCCCAGTCTATTTCTTCAACACATGGCAAGTGCGGAAATAAGAAAACAGCCTGTTTTTTATGCCTAGTTTTATATTCTGAAAGGTTTACTGTATTTTTCTTAATCCTTAAGTTGCATATTCATTGCTACATTTTTGTCTAACTGCTGTCACTTATATTGTCATGCAGAAGGGCAAATCAGGGTCAGTTTATGTAAGCGGCATCAATCTGAAAAATCTTCATCAGTCTTTATTTCAAGGCATTATGCAAAGAAAGCTTGATATTAAGAGAGCTTTAACTGACAGCAAATGAAATCAATCAGCAAATCACTAAGCCATAATAAACTTGCTCTAGTTGTAGATAACCCTTCCTCTTCCAGGTCTTTAACTACAAGGCTCACCAAAATGCAGTATTTGGGCAGAAATGTCTCCCTTGATTGCATTATAAAATTCTTGTACTAATATAGTGCAATATTTCATTATTTTTTCTTACTCTGTAAGCAATTGATTAGAATAACAAGGAGATATATGTTTTAAAATAATGGACTACTAAGCAGTTAAGCAAAAAGAAGACTAAACAAAGTTTCAGCATTTGAAGAAGGTTTTTTTTAAATATAATTAAGAATAGAAAATAGTCTGATTCTGTTTCTGCTGCTTAAACATTTGTGTAATAACGTCTACGGCCTTATTAACTTCTATTGCTTACACTCACTTGCTCAGCATTTTTTCTTAGTTTTTGAAATTAAAAGAACCAGTACAAAAAATTTAAGACTCCAGACAATTCCTAATCTTTCATGGCATTCACTTCATGAATTTAATTTGTAACCCACATGATTACCAACAATTAAACATCTAATGCTTCTTAATGGACTTCTATGTGTTACAATGGTACACACTGCACACTCTCTAAAAAAATGCAGTCACAAATTTACACAGTTGTTACCTGCTAAAACTACTCCTTTTCTGAAGATACAGTGCACAGAAAAACCCAGGCAGTTCTGAAAGATAGGATTTCTGAAGTAAAAAAAATTGCCTAACAAGGTGCTGTGAAAACTACATTTGATATCTTCTGTGATTAAATGATGCTTTATTTTTACAATTAGCTATTAGGAGTCTGCCCTTATTCACTGACGCAGCTTTGGATACATATTGAGATCACCATGACTCTAGAATAATTTTTCTCATGGAAGAATAGTGAGTGAGAAACAAGAAAGATGTTTCCTGCTGTAAGATGCAGCAACCTGGTAACTGGGTGAAAAAAAGGCCCAGGATTACAAGCAGAAGCAAAACTAAATAAATAAACTTCGTGAATTAAGACCATATTTTACAGAGTTCTTTAAGAGCTTCCTTGCATATTAGCACAGATAATTCCTAAAATATTGCCCACATGCAACAGATATAAATGCATGAAAAAGTCTAAGTGGACAAGGGTGGATAGTTACATGATTGCTTGATAGGGCCAAAAAAAGAAAACTTTCCATTGAGAAAGGTTACTGAAAGGTTAAATGATTATAAACTGACTTTGGCATTCAAGATAATCAAGACAATCATCATCTTAGCTGAGAAGTTTTTACAAAACTAATAGTGCTTATGAAAGGGGCTGGACAAGAGTAGTGTCACAGACACAAAGAGAGCTTTCAGTAATTGATTAATTGGTGATTACAGACACTGACTTTGATATTTATAGTCCATAAAGCCAAGACTTAGCGTGGCTGTAGTGCAAGGGTGTCCCAGTTAACTACAATGCCCTCTGAGAAGGTCCTTCATATAATCTGTCCTAATTTAGTGGCATGAAGAAAGGCAAGTGAAGAAATTAAAAAGTGCAAGGGTGACCGAGAAAGTGAGGGAAAGAGGCTAATGATAAGGAGCAGGGAAATGAGGAAAGGAGAGAGAGCCTATAGAGGAGAGAGAGGAAAAGACTGTAAACAGAAATGCTGTGAAGAGGAAAGGAAGTTGAGCAGTTAAGTGGCGGAAAGGAGAAGCAGAATTCAAATTATAGAAAGTAGATTTCCAACATCACTGGCATTTACAAGATGTCTCGTTTTTTAAAGTTTTAAACAATATTTTCCTAATATACATTAATCTTATGTTTTAAAGTAATTATAGTCAAATGATGCTAAAATGGCTTCTAAATATTTAGCAGCATGATACAACATTATCTGGAGACATGACTCCAGACACCAGCTGAACACTTTCAAGAAGATTAAATTAGAGTTCTCCATTTTACAACTCCTCAATCTGGTTATTCAGACTTCACCTAGATGTCAATTATTGCTTAAATCCTATACCTGCTTTATATTAGATAAACTAAAGTTTGCAAAAGGTCAGTGTTGCAAGAGGTGTTGCCCCACTCTAATGCTTTTGAAACATTTACTTATTTATGAGTATTTCAACCCAAAATGAAAGTGTAAAGTAGCAGTAGAGTAAAAAAGAATCACTCTTCTCTTTAAACAGTATATTTTAGACAGGCTTGTGGTCAGTCCAGAGGAACCACAATTTGACACTAGGTAAGAAATTAGTCCTTTTGGAGAGGAGGAGAAGAAATTAGTCCTTTTGGAGGTGGGAGGGCAGCCCCACTGCTGTCGAACACCCAGACAGTGAAGATCCAGTTTCACCTGACAAGAAACAGCAATCTGATTCCAGACAAGGCAGCATTCTGGCCTCTCTAATACTATTGATAGCTCCTTCTCTGGTGAAACAGTGTAAGTAAAAATAAAACACTACAAGAGTATGCATGTTGCACCTTTAAGACTCTTTAAAAACATTTCTTTTTTCTGAAGTATTAAGATTTTTTTTTCTTTTAACAGCCATGTTAATAAAAGAAAAAAGCTTTAAAACAGAAGTACAAGATTTAAAATACTAATAACACAGTTTTTAAGCAGCTGCTCCATGATTAGTCTATCTCATTAAGTTCTCATACCAGAACTGATTTATGTTTGAAAGACAAGCCCTATGCAGAGGATAAAATCTAATGACAGAATTATAATATTACCTTTGAAATCACTTGCTTCCTCAATTTGGTAAGAACTTTTTTATTGACAAGCAAACACAGACATGAGAAAGTGTTTCTTATTTTGAGGAAAATTATCAGCAGAATTATGCATATCTTTCACTTTCTAATCTATCAAGCATAAATCTAAAATTAATAAACAAGTGAAAATAAATACAAATTAGGAAGCTCCTAAAACTACATTTATGTTTGTCCAATTAATTAGAAAAAGTGGACCTACAGCACAATTAGATAACGCATGACTAAATCATGCATGAATGCATAAATGGTAAGAACCTACTTCTTTGTAAATTTATGATTATAAGCTAAGACTGAAGATACGTCAGTACTTGACTATATTATTACTAACACTACAAAGTCTTCATTTTATTACTGCACTTTTCATTTTAAATTACCTCCAAACACCTAAGAACGGCAAAGAAGCACATATAAATCCCATGTGGACTTCCAAAACCTGCATGAACAGATGGATACATGCTGAAGACAGAGGGAGCAAGATGGGGCAGGTGGGAAGGAGAGGCAGAGGGACAGTGGGGACAGAAAGACTGATTCAGAGCAAGCAAGGCAGAGTGAGAAAGAGGCACAGGAAGCAGAAGAGAGAGCGAGACCCAGGCAGAGTAGCAGGCAGAGATTGACTGAAGGAAAGCTCAAGAGTATGTAGGGCAGAGAGAGCAGGCATGCAGTGAGAGGGAAAGCAAGAGCATCAGAGAGTGGGTGTGCATGGTTGGTGTGCACACAGCAGCAAGTGTATGGCCACGAGGGCACACGTGCAGCAGAGAGTGTGCAGAGAGGACACACGGACAGGCAGCAGAGCATGACTGTGTGTGGCAGAGAGACAAAAACAAAGGTAGGCAGAGACAGGCAAGACAAAGTGAAAACCATCTCAAACCCACCTGGAGGAGAGAATCACAGAATCATTACTGTTGGTAAAGACCTCCAAGATCATCAACCCTTGACCGAACACCACAACACCAACAGACCATAGCACTAAGTGCCACATACAATTGCTCCTTGAACACTTCCAGGGANGCTGAAGACAGAGGGAGCAAGATGGGGCAGGTGGGAAGGAGAGGCAGAGGGACAGTGGGGACAGAAAGACTGATTCAGAGCAAGCAAGGCAGAGTGAGAAAGAGGCACAGGAAGCAGAAGAGAGAGCGAGACCCAGGCAGAGTAGCAGGCAGAGATTGACTGAAGGAAAGCTCAAGAGTATGTAGGGCAGAGAGAGCAGGCATGCAGTGAGAGGGAAAGCAAGAGCATCAGAGAGTGGGTGTGCATGGTTGGTGTGCACACAGCAGCAAGTGTATGGCCACGAGGGCACACGTGCAGCAGAGAGTGTGCAGAGAGGACACACGGACAGGCAGCAGAGCATGACTGTGTGTGGCAGAGAGACAAAAACAAAGGTAGGCAGAGACAGGCAAGACAAAGTGAAAACCATCTCAAACCCACCTGGAGGAGAGAATCACAGAATCATTACTGTTGGTAAAGACCTCCAAGATCATCAACCCTTGACCGAACACCACAACACCAACAGACCATAGCACTAAGTGCCACATACAATTGCTCCTTGAACACTTCCAGGGATGGTGACTCCACCATCTTCCTGGTAAGTCCATTCCAATGCCTTACCATCTTTCTGATGTCCAACATGAAACTCCCCTGGCACAGGTTGAGCCTACGCCCTCTTGTCGTGTTGCTAGTTGCCTGTGAGAAGAGATTGACTACAACCTGACTACAACCTCCTTTCAGGTAGCTGTAGAGAGCAATGAGGTATTCTTGGAGGTTAGGATTTTTCTTTTTTTTCCTTTCTCTCAGGAAATTTTCTCCCATTTGTTGCCTAAGAGATGGTAACAATACTTGGAGACAAAGGATGTGGCTGGGAGGAGGGGGATGGATGCCATTTGCTGCTGTCTCTTGGCTGAAGGGCTTTCCCTTGGGAAGTGCAGAGATACCTCGAGATTTTGGCTGGGGGCTGAGGGGCTGGGCTCATCCCACGCTCTCTCTCTCTCTCTCTCTCTCTCCCCCTCTCCTGGGATCCGAGTGGGACAGGTGCGGTTTTGGTGGTGGACTGTTGCTGCCCAGAGGATTCACTGCCACTGTGGAGTTTTTGTCTTGCACTGCTTTCTCCTTACTGTGGGTGAGCATTTGCTCGCAAGACCTGCTGTTGAACTGGGACCTTTCCAACACCCAGTCTCACTGGGAAGGGGACCAGACCCTCTATTCCTTCCCGGAGGGAGCGTCTCCTGGCTGCTTGCAGCAACTGCCTGTGACAGCCCGCCTTGCTGCTGCCCAGCCCCACTGTTTTGTGCCACTGCTTCAGGTTTTTTGCTACACTTTAACCTGACACCCCCTCCCAGCCAGACATGCCGGGGCTCCTGGCACAGCTCCAGAGTCTTTGCTACAGTTTGTTGGCCA
>VXAD01011233.1:0-13201 GCA_013399195.1 Dicrurus megarhynchus | reverse complement strand
CCCGGCCCAGGCCGCCTCTCCCTGGGCCCCCGCGCCCCCTGACCCCGCCTCTCCGCAGGCCCATCCGGGGGGCAATCCCTCTCCCTCCGCGGAGCAGGGCTTGACCTTCAGGGGAGACCCAAAAAAGCGGGATTTCAGCCCGGGGAACAGCAGAAGGGAGAGACAGTGGGGACGGCAGCGACAGCATCGGTACTGACCTCGGAGCGTGACCCCTCCTCGGATCATGGCCCGGGCGCCGCGGCCCCGCAGGGCCCCCCGGGGCATCCCCCGCTGTCCCAGGGCCAGCCCCCGGCCGCCCAGGGCTCCGCGGGCCAGCGTCCCCGCCGGCCGGCCCAGCCGCGCCTGGATGTTGCTCTTGCCGAGGCGTTGCTTCAAGCTCTTCTGGAAGAGAAGATTTGGGAGGGGACAGGAGTCATGCAGCAATCTGGGATTGGAATAACGCGCTTGGAACGGAGGGGTTGTGCCCGAAACCCGGGCCCGCGTTCCCGAACAATGGGCGCGGGAGTTTGTCCCGCTCTTCCGAGGGAGGGTGGAGCTGGGGTGGGATTTTAAGGGCCCGGCACCCTTGTGAGGGATTGTGAGGTGAAGCACTCGGCAGCTCCCCGACCCCGGGATGAGCCATTTCTCTGGAAAAATAGAGAGGAAACATCAACAGCCAGCACCCGACACGCCCAGGCCGACACCAACGACCACGGAATGACAACGTGTTGCTTATCCGAGGTAAAAAATGGAATTCTCTGCAAGTCCCTCCCAGGTATCATTTTTAGGATCATGAAATGCCCTGAGTTGGGAGAGATCCATCAGGATCATCCAGGCCTACTCCTGCCCCTCCACAAAAAACCCACAATCCCACTCTGTGCATTCCTGAGAGCGGTGTCCAAACATTCCTGGAGCCCTGGCAGCCTCGGGGCTGTGCCCATTCCCTGTTCAGTGCCCCAGCACCCTTTGGGGGAAGAACCTTTCCCTGATCTCCAACCTAAAGCCCCTGACACACCTCCAGCCATTCCCTGGGTCCTGTCCCTGCTCACAGGGAGCAGAGATCGGAGCTGCAGATCCCTTAAATCTCCCCTGTACACTCAGCCACTCCAGACCCTTCTCCATCCTCGTGTCCCTCCTTTGGACACTCTCCAACACCTTTTTTACAGAATCCCAGCAGTATCCAGGCTGGAAAAGATTGTCCCAGACAATCGAATCCAATCCCCACCTTGTCACCAGCCCAGAGCACCGAGTGCCACATCCCCAAACACCCCCAGGGATGGGGACTCCAAACCTCACTGGGCAGCCCTTTCCAACACCTGACAACCCCTTCCAGGCAAAAATTCCTCCCAATTCCAACCTGACCCTGCTGTCAGGAGCTGTGGAGAGCCAGACTGTCCCTCCTGAGCCTCCTCTTCTCCAACAGCTCCCCACACTCACCCCTCCATCCCCTTCCCTTCTCTGGCCTCCTTCTCTTTCCGGAGCCGTTTTTTCCACCTCCTGCAAGGCCCAAATCCCCTTTTCCCTCACCTGTTTGAGCTTCAGAGCGGCCTGCACAGACGGTCTGTTCTCCATCTGCTGGGCCAGGCGTCTGTTTCGGGCGCTGGCCAGCTGCTGCTGCTGCATGGTGGCCCGGATATTCACCGGCATCGGCTGTTTGTTCTTCAGCATGTTAGTGAAGCTTCAAGGTCGAATAAAACGGGGTTTAATTAAAGCTTAAAACACACAATTATCGGCATTTCACGGTGCTCGAGTGGGGCTCCAGCTCCCATGAACCTTATGCAAAGAGTGGTACTTATGGGATTACGGATTCCTCGCTGGCCGCGAGGATTGGAAAGGCAGGAATGAGGTGGAAGTTTCCAGTGGGAATGAAAAAGCTGGAGGTTAGTGGGTTTAGAGATGGCAGAAAGGGGTGACAACCAGCAGGAAGCGGGGATGGCCGTGATGGGGTGGGGGGGGAGAGGGAGAAACAGGACAGCAAAAGCCAAATCAACCCCCCCAAAAAAATCTGGGAAAAGCGTCAAAATTCCAGGCCGGGAGGTAGGTTGGAAAGACGCCACGCGTGGCGTCCTCCGGCAGCAGGTTGGAAGGGATCGTCTTAAAAAAGCCTTTTCCAACCTTAACAATTCCATGATTCTACAAAATCCCACCACCCAGAGCACCTCCTGAATTCCACCCAACTGCTCTCCTGCAATGAGGCCGCTCGGGGAATTTATTCGGTGCTTTTATTTCTCAACCAAAGAGCAAACCGCTGCGGCAACCCAGCAGCTTCCTGGGAGCTGGAGAGTGAAATCCAACCCCCCCCCCAAAAAAAACCCCGAGGAATACGGGGAATGTGCCAGCAAGGTGTCCCTGAGCTCAGGCCACGCCTCCCTGCAGCACTGCCGGAGCAAAAGCTGCCCCAATCCCAAGGCGTTTAACCCCAAAGTGCTCGGCGGGAGAGCGGGACACCCCGTTAGTCATCACAGAGGAGCCACGCGTGGAAGAAAACCCCAGCGAAATGACCCACGGGAAGAGCTCGAGGACAGAGAGAGATGGAGGTGAAGCGAAGCTTTTGCCTCTTACAAGGCCCAGAAGGACCTTCGGGCCGGTTCCGGGGCCGCCGCCGGCCTCTTACAGGGCCCACCCGGGGTAGGTGGGACCCTTGGGCTCGGCAGCAGAGCCAAAATACCAATGTCAAAACATGTGGGAGAGACAGGGAGGGTGTGAGGTTGGTCTCTGCTCTTACAACGCATCCCACCGGATTTAACGTGGCGAAATCAACGCTAAAAACGCGGAGAAATCCCTCCGGAATTTGGCCCTTTTAACCTTGCGTGCCGCAGGGGGTCGGAGGGTAAGGCGGGTGTGGAGGCACCCGCTCGCTCGCTCGACGAGGTTAAAAGAGGGCGGAAACCCACGGTGGGTTTTTTGGATTTGGATAGTGAGAATTAAGTTTTTTTTTTTTTTTTAAAAAAAAAAAAATTAAAAAAATATGATTTCTTAGGAGCTGAAGGTGCTGTTGGCTTCCTCACCGCTCGTTCAGAGACATCTTGGTGGTGCTCTTTAGCACGACCTTCGGTGCTGACTGTGCAGCCATCTTCAGAGAATCTGCAAGACAGGGCCCGAAAGAGAAAATTTTGACCTTTATTATACGTTTATGCCATTAAAGACTAAAAATCCCCTCCGTTCTGCCTCCTTGGGTGAAGGACACCAAGACTGGGGCAGGTTATATGTCATATATTCATTTATTGTCAGTGTTTTTTAGCCCTCTGCCAGGATTTTTCGGTTCTGATTCTGGGATTTTTAATGTTTTCCAGCTCTCTCCCAGTTTTAATAAACCAGGGAGTTCCTTTATTTCACCCTTACCAGAAGTTTATCTTTTCACAGTGACTATTTCAGCAATATTAGGAGGAATAATACAAAAATCTAGCAGCAAGATGGCAACCAAATGGCATCTTCAGAGAAAAGATGCAAAACAGAACCAAAGACATCAAATTTATATGGTTGTTATATATTTATATAATTAAACATTAAAAAACCTCTGTTCTGGGTGGGGAGAACTAAGAGTGAGGCAGGTTATAGGCACTGCATTTATTTGTTTTTAATGTTTTCTAGCCCTCCGCCAGGTTTAATAAACACGAGAGTTACTTTAATTCACCTTTAGTAAAAATTTGTCTTTTTACAGTGAGTATCTTATCTTTTTTTTGAGTAATAACACAAAAATCCAGCTGTAAATAGCAACCAAATGCCTTTAGCACAGTGACACCTCCACATTTCCCATGTTTTTAGCATTACCAAGGTGCAAACCCCAATTTTTGGGGCACAGCGCACAAAATTTGGAATAAAAATCTTAAGATCATGCTACAAAAGCATCGTATCCTTTAAAAATATCGAGGTTCCACCTCCTTCAGGGCAGGGATTTAAATCCCCCCCAGTGCTGGATGCTACAGAAACACGCTGAGCTCCAACCCCCGAGCTCCGCAGATCGATTTATTAATTTCATTTATAATTAGCAGCAAATTTAACGGGTGGATGACGGCCGGGATGCGCTCACCCTATAATACCCGCAAAAAACCGCTTTATTGAGAGGATTAACAGACAGAAATTGAGACAACAGAAAGCCTTATCCCCGTGTTCAATCATATTTAATAATTTGATTTTAAGACAGAGCGGCTTTTTCAATTTGAAGCGGTTTTTAAAGCGGTTTTTTTTTTCCTGAGAAAAAAAACCAACCCGCTCCGCCCCCCTCAGCCCCGGCCCCAGAGCCCGGTCAGGGGGAAAAGCCCCGACCCTGAGGGGACCCCCCCGGATCGTGAGGGGACCATCAGGCCCTCAGGCCCTCAGCAGCGGCCCCCCCGGCGCCCCGCCCCCGCGTAGCCGGGCCGGTCGCTCACCGAAGCACACGGTCGCCAGGTCTCCGGTGGCTCGGGCGGGCGGGTGAGTGCGGGGCCGGAGTGGAGCCGGCGTGGGGCCGGGGCCGGGGCCGGGGCTGGCGCTGAGCTCCGCCCGCTCCCGCCGCCGTCGNGAGGGGCGGGAACGTTCTGGCGGGAATCGGGGGTGTGGCGTTCTCGTGACGTCATAGAGAGTGGTGTCGTCATGGAATCGTCATGGATTCGTCATGGAAGCGTGGGGCCAGGGAGTCGTGAGATCCAAGGAGAGAGGGAGTCGCAGAATTGTGGAATCACGGAGTCAACACGAGGGTGGAATCCTCGGATTCCACGGATTTGTGGAGCTGCGAATTCCGTGTCGGTTTCGTCAGCTCCGTTGTCAATCCCACTGTCATAGAATCGTCACAGAATCCTGGAATTATGGGATCACAGAGCTGTGATGGAATCGTAGAATCAAGGGAATCACAGAACCACAAAATTCCTGAATCCTGGAATCATGTAGGATCCGGGGATTAGGGAACTGTGGAGTTGGAAGGGATCTGTAAGGACCATCGAGTCCAACCCCTGCCCTTGCCCAGGACACCCGCAGTGTCCCACCACATCCCTGGGCACATTGTCCAGCTGTTCCTTGACCCCTTTCCCGTGCCCCTTTCCCAATGTCCATCCCAGCCCCGGCAGGGCCGGGATCGCGGGCGGATGATGGCGCTGGCGGCCCTGGTGGGGCCCTTGGCCACCGTCCCATCTCGCTGGGCCAGGAGATCCCAACCGGTTCCTCCAGCCCCGCGGGCGCGGTGCCGGCGCCTCTGGAGCCACCTGCAGCGAGTCTCGGCCTGTCACCCCCCCCCACTTCCCAAATCCCGGTGCTCCTGTGTCCCACACCCTGACACCGGCCGGGATCACCCGCCCCGGGGTCACCCTGCCTCGGGCAATCCGGGTGGATCCCAGGGTGGATCCCAGGGTGGATCCCAGGGTGGAGCCAGGGGTGTCTCCAGGCACTTGGGGTGACCCAGGGTGGCTTTTCCCCGTGACCCCAGAGTGGGAATATTCCCTGGAATCCCTGGGGGCACTCACGGGGGGGGACAGGGCAGGAATCCCGACGACGCTGGCAATGAAGGAGCTGACAGCACACCTCGGGCTGGGTCGGTGCCTTTATTGTGGAGCTGGATCCCAGCGGGATCCCCTGGGAATGCTGGGGAGCGGAGGGGGTGAGGTGAGGGGTGGCGGGGAGGGGGGGCTCTGGATTTTGGGAACCCTGCTGCGGTGGGAGTGGGGCGGGTCAGGCGTTCTCCCAGAAGAAGGTGTTGCATGCCACGGTCAGGGCGGCCACCAGGACCACGAATTCCTGGAAATCCACCTCCCCGTCGCCATTCTCATCCAGGTCCTGCATGATCTTCTCCACGGCCCCCGCGTCCTTCTGGGTCTGGGGGGCGAGGGGGGAAGCACAGGGTGAACCCTGGGGCTGGGCAGCCGCCGTTCCCCTGGGGAATGGGGGAAAGGAAACCCCTCCCAGGCCCCGGGACTGGTCCCAGTTACCTCCAGGAAACATCCCAGCTCGCTCTGCAGCAGCTCCTTGAGCTCCTTCTTGCTCAGCTTGTACTTGTCACCCTCCTTGCCCGAGTAGTGGTGGAAGACGTTGATGAGGGTCTCCATGGCCCCTTCCAGCTGCGATCCCATGGCTCCGGCTGCGGGACCCCCAGCACATCACCCACCCGCCAGCCCCCCCTGCCTCAGCGCCACCCCCCAAAACGTCACCCACCCGCCGGCCGTGGTCCCGCTGGGCAGGGGTGGGGGATCTGGGGAGCTCCCAGGGGGTTTTGGGGAGGGGGACAGAGGTACCTGTGCTCACCTGAGCTCCCCGCACTCTGAGTGTGCCCGCCCGGCCCGGCCGGGCACGTTAAATAAGCTCCAAGCCCCCTCCCTCCGGGAGGATCCGATACCGGGGCTGGACAGCCCGGCTGGCACCGCCGGCCACCCCCGCAGGGGCCGGGCGTGGGGGGCAGAGCCCCCGGGGTGGCACCGGGGCAGCGCCTCCAGACCCCGCGGGCAGGACCAGGGTGAAGGCGTCGCTTCAGGGGGCTCCTCGTGCCCAGCCTCGGGCGCTCCTCACCACCCCCCTGGATGCACCGGGATGTGGAAAAAACTGGGGAAATTGGGACGGTCGGGATGGGCACCGGGGTTCCCCGCTGGGGTCAATCCCTGCCGGCCTCCCCAGGGACCCCCCCCAGGTGACCGCGGTGGCCACGCCGTGACCCCGCGGTGTCACCGCCGGCATCCCCCATCTGTCAGCGCCACGGGGCCGTGTCCACGGCGCCGGATCCGTGCCCGGCCCCGCTCCCGGGGCTGATAAAGGTATCCGGTGTCCTCGGCCTCGCCACGGGAGCCAGCGGGGCCCGGGGGGAGCCGCGGGGGCTATCGGGTGACTCCGCGGGGCCCCCCGTGCGCTCAAAGGCCTCTTGTCCGGCTGAAAAGGCCCCACAATTCCGAGCCGGACGTTGCTCCAGCAACGCCCGGGCCAAGAAACCGGATTCCGAGCTGGCCTGGGCGATGCTGATAATCCCGCGGATCCCGTTACGGCCCCAGATCCGCACAGGCTGGACCCCCGTGGCCTCCCCGGCTCCGGCATCCCTGGGGAGCTCAGCTCCCAAATTCCTCAGCCCCCAAATTCCTCATTCCCCCCTCTCTGGGACCTCCCCCCAGGAACTGGGACCTCCACCCCAAACAGGAGCTGCATTTTCACAAGAGCCGGGTGGTGTCGGGCTCTCCATCCCGGATCCCAGCCCTAATTTGGGGTTAATTCCATCCCGCTCCCTCCGTTTCCATCTTCCTGTGCCTGTGGTTGGGAAAGGCTGAGGGTGGGCCCTGCCTGGGGACCCCAAAACTGCCGGTCCTGTGGGGCCAAACCCCCTCCCCACTGCCCTGGGGGTCCTGGATGGACATGGGGGGCCCAGACAGGGATGGGGGTCCCAGCTGGAATTGGGGATCCCAAAAAGCAGCTCAGGACACAGCTCCCGTCTGTGGTGTGGGGCAGGGAGTGGGGGGCTCAAATCCTGAGCCTGGGGGTGGGAGGGGAGACTGGGCAGGACCCCGGTGGCACTCACTCGGTGTGTCCCCATCCCCGGAGTGGCTCAGCAGCGGGCGGGATCCCGGGAACGTCACTGGGACAGCAGCAGCTGCTGGTGACGGGGACAGGCATCGCCCAAAAATAACCCCGACCCCACTCCCTGCCAGGCAGGGGACAGAGGGGACAGAGCCAGCACTGCCAGGCACCGGCCCCGGCCCCGGGAGCCAGGCGGGCCCGTGACTCCCTGGCCCTGGAATTCGGGGAGCTGGGATAGGGGTGAGCGAGGGGCAGGTGCTGCAGTGGCCCCACAATAGGAGGGGGACACAGGAAAGGCACCTCCAGATTTTTTATCACCCTGGGGTCCCCCATCGGGACCGTCCCCATGGGCAGGGAGTGGTGAAGGTGGAAACGGAGGGAACGGGATGGAATTACCCCAAATTAGGGCTGGGATCCGGGATGGAGAGCCCGGCACCACCCGGCTCTGGTGAAAATGCAGCTCCTGGTTGGGGGGGGGAGGAGGGTCCCAATTCCTGGGGGAAGGGGGGGGTCCCAGAGAGGGGGGAATGAGGAATTTGGGGGCTGAGGAATTTGGGAGCTCTGGCTGCTCCTCAAGGCCTGAGCTGGGCACTCCCAGACCCCCAAACCTTTTCGGGAGAGCAGGATCCGGCCCCAGCGGCCGGACCGGGGTGACCCAGGGTGAACCCCAGCACTTGAGGGGGGGGTCCCGGGGGTCCCGGATCCTGCGGCCGGGGGCAGAGCACGCCCGGCTGGCACATTCCCGGGACAAGCCCTTTTCCGCAGCGGGAGCAGCGAGGAGGGACATGCCAGGAGCTTTACACACACTTGGAACAGGTTTCAGCCGCTGCGACTCCCCTGCTCCGCTCCGACCCAGCCAAACCAGTCCCTCCAGTTCCCGGTGCCGGGGCTGGGCCGATCTTGTCTCCCCGTCCCATCTCCGGGGGCTCGGGAAGAGGCTTTTCCATCCATCGCCGGGGGTTTGGAGTGGGAGGAGCCGCAGTGGCCGGGCTGGGGACACCGCGGTGGCTCTGGGCACCTGCTTTGGCCCCATGCTCCCCCTCCAACGAGCCCCGACGGGGCCAGCAGGGGCCACTGCCAGGCTGGTCACCGTGGTGGCCACTGTGAGCATCCCTGGTTGGGGTCTCCAACACAGACAGGTTGTGGACGGCCCCAAGACCAGGACATGGAAGTGGACACTGACCCCCTGGGTGGCACGTGGTCATCCTGTCACACGGGGTCCTGTGGTCCTATATGGCCCAAGTCCCTCTACGGTCCCTGTCCCTATATGGTCCCTGTCCCTATATGGCCCCCATCCCTGTCCCTAGATGGCCTCAGTCCCTCTATGCTCCCAGTCTCAGTCCCTTTATGGTCCCCTCCTGGCCATGCCGGGGTCCCCAAGGCCAGGTCACCACTCCCTGCCCGTGGGGACGGTCCCGATGGGGGACCCCAGGGTGATAAAAAATCTGGAGGTGCCTTTCCTGTGTCCCCCTCCTATTGTGGGGCCACTGCAGCACCTGCCCCTTGCTCACCCCCATGCCAGCTCCCCAAATTCCAGGGCCAGGGAGTCACGGGCCCGCCTGGCTCCCGGGGCCGGTGATTCACCCTAAACCTGTCCTGGTCCCTGCCAGGCCTGACTCACCCGGCGGTTTCCCAAGAGACCATCTCGGTCCCCTGACGTGGGGCTCGGCGGACGTCCCAGCCCTGTCCCCCCCGTCATCCTGGGGCCGGATGGGGCTGCAGGAAGCCAATTCCTGCCCCGTGAGCTGGTGTGTGGCGTTTGTGGGGTGGGGACAGGGCCACCCCGCGCCCGTGGGAGCCTCCCCATCCCTGTGGAGAAGTGCAGTGAGTGTGTCAGGGCTCGGCGCAAACCGGGCCGGTGACGGGGACGTTGCGCGGGGACCTCCCTGCCCACGGTCCCCAAAACACCCCCGGGGAACTTTGGGACCCTAAATTCCTGTGTGTTGCCCTGGGGGGGGCTGCTCGCTGCAGCCTCGCTCCTTGTCACCGCCGTGGGTGAGGTTGGGGACATTGGGGACAGTGCCGGGGCTGTGTCCAGGGTCCTCTCAGGGTGTTGGGGTCCCCGTGGGAATGTCGGTGCCAGCGGGAGCTGCCGGGGTTGGAAACGTGCCAGGGCTGCCGTGTTATAAATACCCACTGATTAAAGGGGAGCGCTCGGGCCGTTCCAATCCCCCTAATTAATTTGGATTAATTAATTTTTTACGGAGCCCACTATTAATAGGGATGATGTCAGCGGGCAGCTGAGTCACAACTCTCACTCGGTGCGGGTCGAGCCGGGCCCTGGCTCGGTGACACTGCCGGGGCCAGGCCGGGATGTGACAGGGATGTCACCGCGGCGCTGGGGTCACATCCTTTGTCCCCAGAGCACCCCCAGCCCTGCAGGGAGGGAGTTGGGGGTGACACCTGCCCTGCAGCCCCGGAATGGGGCTCAACGTTTGGGTTCAATCATCTCGGAGGTCTTTTCCAGCCTAAACGATCCTGAGAGTGATTCTGTGAATGTTTCTGTGAAAGGTCCCGGGCGATGCTCCAGCCCCGGGGGATTCTCTGCCCGCGGTCCCGTTCTGTCCCCACCGGAGGTCCCCGAGCGGCGCCGCCGAGGCCGCGGCGAGTTCAGCCCGAGTTTGGTCCGGTGCCCGCGTGGGGAGGGAGCGGAGGACGGAGGGACGGACGGAGGGACGGACCGAGGGACGGCGGCGCCCGGGCGGTGTCTGCGCGTCCGTCCGGCCGCACCAGGAAACCCAACACCGGCGCGGGGAGGGGACAAAGACTGCGCTGTCCCCTCCTGCGGCGCAGGTATAAAACCTCCCCAAACCTCCCCAAAACAACCTCCCGAACCCCCCGAAACCTCCCGGGGGCCACAACTTGCCCGCAGCGAGGGGGTAAGTGCGGCATCGCTGCCCGCAGCTCCGGCCCCACCCCGGCCACGGGGTCCCTTCCCCGCGTCCCCGCTCCTGGGCCGGGTGACAGCGGCGTCATCACCGGGACCTGCTGCCCCTCGCCGTGGTCCTGCACAAGCCCCGGGACCCTGCTGAGCCCTGCGGGGCTGAGCTGAGCCCTCGCAGACTCGCTGGGCTGGGGAGGTGGCGAGGCTCCCTCCCCCGGGATACCCGTCTGCCTCCGACCCCCTCTGGGCTCCTGTCCCTGCAGCCCCGGGCCACCGGCGTGTCCGGTGCTATGGCCACGGCCGAGGTGACCGAGGCGACCGAGGCGACCGAGGCGACCGAGCTGACCGAGCTGGAGACGGCCATCGAGCGCATCGTCACCGTGTTCTTCACCTTCGCGGCCAAGGAGGGCAAGAAGGGGACACTGACCACCGGCGAGTTCAAGGAGCTGGTGCGGCTCCAGCTGCCCAACCTGATGAAGGTGAGGGGAGCACCAGCACCGCGGGGTCCCTGTGGGTCCCTCTGAGCTGGGGGGGCTGCTGCCGATCCCCCCGGGGATTTGTGGGCAAGGAGCAGCCTCTGCTCCCCCTGTCCCCATCCCGGCCTTTGGGGACCGGGAAGCGGCCGAGCCTCCCGCGTCCTCCCCGTCCTCCCCGCAGGACGTGCCCTCTCTGGAGGAGAAGATGAGCGAGCTGGACGTGAACAACGACGAGGAGCTGAGGTTCGGCGAGTTCTGGCGGCTGATCGGGGAGCTGGCCAAGGCCATGCGGAGGGAGAAAGCAGGGAAGAAGTGACGGGGCGGCTGCGGAGACTCGGCCGACGTGCGGCGAATAAAAGAGGTTTCCCTGAGCCTGAGCGTCGCTGCTGTTCTTGGTGGGGGGCTCCTGATTTGGGCCTCCATCTCCTCCCCTGTGGTGGCCACGCTGGGCACCGGCCCAGCCCCCGGGGAGGGGGTGGGATGGGGATCACTGGCGGCTCTGGGCACTCCGCGATGGATGGGGCTGTTCCCAAATTGCCCTTGTGCTGGTCTGGCTTTTGGGGTGTCACCCTGCGCCCCACAAACACCTTCCTGCCGCGCTGGGGGGGTGGGTGGGGGGCAGAGCTGTGGCTGTGGCCGGGGTGGGGCTCCGGGAGATCCCCGGCAGCGATGCCGCGCTGGCCGCGGTGACCGCCAGCTCCGCGGTGTCAATGCCCGTCCTCTGCAGGGTCTTGGGTGGCACGGGGGGCACGCATCCACCAGCACATCCTGATTAGGGAACGTCCCCATTCCCAGCGTTCCGCTCCCAAATCCCGCCGGGGTTTGGGATTTGAAATTCCGCTGTGGGGTGACCACCGGGGGCCCGGTGGCCGTTCCCACGCGGCGCCGTGGCCGCGCCAGGCCCGGTTGGATGGGGAACCGTCAGTGTGGCCGGGAAGGAGGCGTTTCCCGGCCCCACGCTGGCCCCAGGCCAGGCTCCCAAATGAGACGCCTTGCACCACGGAGCTCCCACTCACACCTCCCCGGTATAAAACCCCGGCCCGCCGCAGCCCGCGCACACCCGGGACAGCCCGTGCTGCAGGTAAGTGGCCCGGCCGCCCCTCGGGACGGGGGGTCTGAGCCCCCCCCGGGCCCCTCTGCTCCCACGCTCGTCTCTGCCACGACTTGCGAGGACGCCGGGGACGTGTCCCGGCAGCTCCGCCGCCGCCGCCGCATCCCGGGGCTCCTTCCTCGCCCTGCTCTCGGGGATGAGGAGGAGTCCTGGCACTGGAGGAGAGGAGGCTCCCCCCCCGGAGCCGAGAGCTGAGCTTGGCTTCCTTCCCCCGCCAGCTCCCCCGGACCCCGCGTGGCAGAGGAGAGACCCCCGGCGCTGCCCCCGAGGAGCCGCGAGGAGCAGGATGGGCCAGTGCAACTGCCGCAAGAAGCGCAAGGTCCGGCGGGGACACCGCGGCATCGGGACCCCCGGCGGGGCCACCGTGACACCGGGGCCCCCGGCGGGGCGAGGGGAGGGGACCCCCGCAAGGCCCCGGCCTCGGAGCCCTGGGCACGGCGTGACTCAGAGCCAGCCCCGGCCGGGAGCCGCTGCAGGAGCCGGGGGCTGTTTTGGGGTTTGGCAACGCTGGGCACGGGGAGCTGGTGCTGCGGAGCCGCTTGAAAGCTCGGGGAAGCAGGCAGCTTTGTCCTGCTCTCGTGGATTGACCTCCGGGAGCTGCCCGCGCTCCTTGCAGCCTCTCTGGGGATGCCGAACGGCAGAAAAGCTCCTGTTTTCCTCGGCTTTCAAACGGGAGGTGCCCACCCCGCACCCCTTTTGCACCTGTGGAGGATTTGGGGCGCCGGGCTGAGGCTCCGGAGCTAGCCAGGCTCTTCCCACTGGGCATCACCGGCTGTGGTTTTACGGTGTTTCGAGGGGAAACCGCAGATTTTGAGTGAATCACCGTCGTTTCCCTTAAACGGAGTCGCGCGAGCAGCCGGCAGTCGGGAACGGGGGGCGGGTCGGGCTGTTCTGTGCCCCCGACCCCGCCGGGGATGGGGTCTGCGGGGTGGGAGAGGGGCTCCGGTGGTTGCCGAGCCCCATCCCGGCGTCATCCCGGGCACTGACTCACGCTGCCATCGCCACTGGTGCGGAGGAGAGGAAGAACCAGTCGGGGTGGCGAGAGACGCCGGGGTGGCTGAGCCTGGCGGGCCCCGGGCGGGGACAGCTCTGGGCCGGCATTTCTGGGGAGCGGGGGTTGGTGACAGCTCTGGGGGACGCGGGAGGGGCTGTCACAGCCGGGCAGAGCCGCTGTGGAGGGGTGAAACAGCTGGATGTGGTGGGGGGGACGGACGCAACATCTGGATGGTGTCACACATTGGTGTGGAGCGGTCCGGAATCGGGACGGGGATTGGGGACGGTGGGGGCTCA
>VXAD01011231.1:883219-989224 GCA_013399195.1 Dicrurus megarhynchus | reverse complement strand
AGTGGTCTCTGCCCTAAATGTCAGCATATTAGTAGCATTTACCCTTTGTCATCGAGGTAATACTCTCTAGTGATAAGGAAGATTCTTATGTGTTTTGTTCATGTTTGAATGATGCATAGCAGGTACTTGACCTCAGACAAAGCTAAAATAGTGGGAAGTAAAACACATGTCAATATAAATGGGATGTTATCTCCAATCACAAGGCCTGTGGTCTACTACAAGTGGTTTTTCATTCAGTACCTGCCTTTCTCCTTTATTTTGACAGGCTGCCAAGGGCAGTGGTGGAGTGGCTGTTCCTGGAGGGATTTAAAAGCTATGTAAATATGGTGATCAGGGGCATGGTTTAGAGGTGGGTTTGGCAGTGCTGGTTTAGCAGTTTGAGTTGAGGATCTTAGGGGGCTTTTCCAGCCTCTGTGACCCCATGAGTCTGTGATTATACATTGCCCAGTAAAACACCACGGATTATATCCATCTTACTGTTATGGGAGGGAGTTCCATTTAGGAATGGGGAAGCAGAGGCTGAGGCAAAGGTAAAATGTTTTCAGCTGGAGGGAGACTTGTTGGCCATAGAGAAATATGAAAGGATGGAATAAGTCATGGCATTGGTGCACCTAGGGAAGTCAGGGGGAACACTTCATGCAGCTAATGATGAGGTGGCAGCCACCCTCATTGCAAGGTCATGCTTTAATTAGAAATGAAACATATGGCCTAGACCAGCTGAAGAAAAAGGTGTGGTGCTTTTCCTGCAAGAGAGCAATTCCTTCCAAAGGTCCCAAGGCAATATGAAAATTACAAAACAGCTTTTCAGCTCTTCACAGGAATATTGGTTTTTTCCTCCATTTAAGAGATGGCAAAATCAAGACTACTATTTTAACTTGTATGCTGCAATTGTTGCACGGATAGATAAGATGATTTGGTAAATAGAAAGAGCAAGAGGTTTTCATGGTGATAATATGTTATTATTGACAATCTGATGCTTTTATCAAGTAATGATAATCAAGCTTTATTTGCTTGATAAATTCCTAGCCCAGAGTGTTGATTTTATCAAAATTACCTTGGCAGTTAAGGGTGTAATTTTCTGCTGGTAAAATGAAGGATGTGCTCAGGAATTTGTAATTGTTCAATTATTTTGTACAATTTTTGTGTTTTAACAAGTTCCATGAGTTTCAAGGCAGACCGAGTGCTCTGCATGATGTGTCAGCATGCTGAATAGGAAGGCACCTGTCAATGTTTTTTTTATACACATTCTTCTTGCTAACTAGGAAAATAAGACCTGAGGGTGTTTTTTGTTGCTGACTGTGGAAAAGACACCACATTTTCTCACACCGGAACACAAAACAAACATTACCCAATTCCCTTTCCACTTCAAACACCATGTTATTTATTAGTGCCTACCAGGGCACAAAATAATGCCCAGTTACAAGAGCTCTGTGTCACTCAGTGGGGATGGCTGTCACCAAAAATGTGATGATTTTGGGTGCAGTGTTAAATCTGGTACCACTGATGCACTGCGTACGCATCTATCCACAAATAAAGAGTCTGCTGATAGAGATGACAACCCCTGGGGAGGCTGGTGGTTCCCCAGAGCAGAGGAGGAATTTGCTGGCAGCACAGTCACTCCCATCAGATGAGCTGCTGGCAAGTTCAGCAGCAGCAGCAGGACGAGAAAGGAACTGGCTTGCTACGGCCAGCTGCAATGCACAAGGCGACAAGTAACCCCAGCAGCACCAGGAAACCCTTCACCAAACCTGACCTGTGAGCTGCAAAACCAAAACGTTTCTTAATTTACCTATATTCACCAGCTTCCTGTACTTAGCAGCCACTTTCCAGCCTGCCTTTCTCCATTTCCAACCCAGCTTTTCTTGCATTGTTACCTGAAACAGCAAGGAACACTTCTAAGGATTTGAAGCTGAACAAGATTAAAACCAAACAGCTCTCTGAAATCCATGTTTTCATCTGACCCATGCTTCCTTGAAAATATTACACCTGCAGTAGGTTATGCTTAAGAAAAAATACCCTGTACCTGATGATTTTAGCAGATGAACTTTGTCACTGAAAAGACTGTCTGGGTCTTAGCACAGAAGTGAAACACAGATTACACGCAGTGTTTTGTACCACCAGGAATTCAGATGGCCAAAACCCCCTGAGCAGCAAGCAACAAGTGTTGCCTGGCAATATTACTGATGTTCTTATTCTGAAAGAATGCAAGCCAAAAAAAGCACTAGAGGGCACAGTTGCGGGAGAGCAAAACCAACCAGATTTGGACTGCAGTGAAACACTTGACACAGTGATGAAATTCCTCTCTGATAAATCGATATAAATCAGGCTTGGAAGGAACATTCTCATTTCAAAGTTGGCTGAGCTGTTCGAACAAAATGATAGGTGACAATACAGCAAACTGGGGAGTGTTTGTATAATATGATGGCACAGGGATCGGTGTCAGGAGTTGTTTTATTTAACACCCTCATTAGTGATTCAGAAGAAGAAACAAGCAGAGAGTAATGAGATTTGATACTTGGGAGGATTAGTTAGAACTGGTGAGAGCTGCAAATTAATGCAAAGCAACAGACACCAGAATCACGGGCACAGGAAAGCAAAAGGCACAAAGCACAAGGGTGGGAAGCAAAATTTAATAAAGAGAAACCTGGGGGAATTGTAAGCAGAGTAAACATCAATCCAGCAAGAGGAAACCTAGGAAAGGGTAACATGGGAAGTGATTTCAGCAGGAGAGCTGACAAGTTATCACAGGCCAGGCTGTGCTGTGAAGATGCTCCAGTGACAGCTGGGGACACGTACGGCTGCATCGCCCAGCAGGGAGCTCCAACACCTCTGAGTCCTGGCACCATACTGGGAATTAATTCCCACCACTGTGCTCAGCTGCCCTGCCCTGCGTGTCCCTGCTGCTGCCAGAATTCAGACAAGAGCAATAAAAGCAGTGGGAAAGGAGCTGGGTGGCTCGATCTCCAGGAAAAGCCTGCAGGTGCTGCAGCTTTGCTGCAGTAGCACAGATTGGGAAAGGCATGGGTTGGAAAAGGTGTGCCTCACTGGCATAGGAAGGAGGCATAGGAAAGCAAAAGGCATCTGGGAGCACTAGAACCACAGCTTTGCCTGTTGAGCATGGAAGATGGGACCCTTTCCAAAGTATTTGGGCCTTAGTGTACATGGAAATTCCCACATTTCAGAATATAAGAGCACTCTGAGTAAACTGTAATGAAAGAGAAAACCCATAAAATCCCCTCAGTGGAGGTACCTGTCTGTTCAAAACTGCAGATTGTTGTTGCAGAGGAGCAGCAAAGGCAGTGAGGATTATTCTGTGTCTGGCAGCAGTGGTTTCTCTGCCTGTCCTGAGCAAAAAGCAGACTTGTGTCAAGGAAGTTGCTGAGCAGCATCCAGGAAGAAGGAGCTCTGGAAGCTGGCAGCTCCCAGCAAAGCTTGCATCCTTTCTGCTTACAGCAGAAGAAAGCGAGTAATTCACAGAATCCCAGGATGGGTCAGGTTGGAAGGGACAACAGTCACTCACCTGCCCACCTCCCTGCTCAGGCAGGGCCGTCCCAGAGCACGGGGCACAGGATTGTGTCCAGAGGGTTCTGGAATATCCCAGTGAGGGAGAGTCCACAGCCTCTCCGGGCAATCTGTTCAGTGCACAGGGAAGAAGTTCTTCCTCACGTTCAGAGGGAGTTCCCCAGGCATCAGGCCCTGCCCGTGGCTCTGGCGCCATTGCTGGGCCCCACGGAGCAGAGCCTGGGCCCTGCCCTGAGCCCTCCCTGCACACAGGGACACCCAGGGCTGAGGGCCCCTCTCAGCTGGGGCTCCTCTCGAGGCTGAGCAGCCCCAGCTCCCTCAGCCTTTCCTGGGCACGGAGATGCTCCAGGCCCTTCCTCAGCTGCGCAGTCTTTGCTGGCCCCGCTCCAGGAGCTCCGTGTCCCTGCTGTGCTGAGGAGCCAGAGCTGGACACAGCACTCCAGAGGTGCTCCCAGGGCTGGGCAGAGGGGCAGGATCGCTCCCTGACCTGCTGGCAGTGCCCTTCTGAGTGCAGCCCAGGATCCCCTTGGCCTCCTGTGCCCAGGACCCTCTGCTGGCTCATAGACAGCTGTTTGTCCCCCAGGACCTCCAGGTCCTTCTCTGCAGAGCTGTGTTCCAGCAGATCACCCAGGCCTGTGCTGGTGCTTGGGGTTATTCCTGCCCAGGTGCAGGACCCTGCATTTGCCCTTATTGAATTTCGGAGTGTTCCTGACATCCTTGGCCAGATTTAATTCCAAATGGGCCTTGGCCTTCCTTGTCTCATTTCTACTTACTCTGACAACCTCTTTATGTTCATTCCAAGTGGTCTGCTTTCATCTCCTGTGTATTTCTTGCTTACTCTTGCATCATGACAGGAGTTCCTTGTTCATCCATGCAGGTCTCTTGCACCCTTTTCACTCGTCTTCTTGCTTCATTCTGCTACAGCTCTGGTCTGCTTAGTGCAGGGACTGTCACACAAATCCTGCCTCCTGCAGCCAGCTTCATCTGGTTCAGGGAGTTTTATCGAGCAGAGAAAAGCAGTGCTGGGAATTCATGTATTACCTGAAGCTAAAAAAATCATGAATAACATTTTAATCTGGCTGAGGGGCTTCTGGGCAACCCTATTTGTTAGCAGCAGTACTTAGGGTATGCCAACCATTACCCCAGTTCAGAAGGTTTTTGAACAGCAGTCACACCTATAGCACAATAAGCTGTTAAACATATTAGAAGATGACTCAGCCTTCCCCTCTCCAGGGCAAACAAAAGGTGATCCTGCCCCACCTGTGTAATTTTTCTGGTTAGCTGAAGTGCTAGTGCTCATCTAAAAAGAGTTTTTTTCAAATATATTAATGACAAAAGACAATGTAGAAATAACATTGCCCCATTCCAGGATGGAACGTGAGGATGGTCACCTCACAAACAGGGACACGAACAAGGCAGAGGAGTTTAATACATTCGTTACCTCTGTCTTCAACACTGATGATGGACCATGGGAGTCTCAGTGCCCTCAGCTGGAAGACCACAGCTGCAAGAATAATTACCTTCCAGCTGACCCTTCTGTGGGACCTGCTGCTCCAGCTGGATCCCTACAGATCTGTGGAGTCTGATGGGATTTGTCTGAGAATTCTCAGCTGCTGATGCCATTGCAAAGCCTCTCTCAATGACTTTTGACCAGCCGGGAACTGGAGAGATCCCAGCTGACTGAAAACCAGTGAACATTGTTCTGATTTTCAGGAAGGGCAAGAAGGAGGACCCTAGAAACAACAGGTCTGTCAGTCTCATTTCACTGACTGATAAAATCATGGAAAAGATTATCTGGGAGGTACTGAAAAAAACTTGAAGGACAACCCAGTCATCAGTCACAGCTAGCATGGCTTTATGAGGGGAAAGTCCAACTTAACAGTTTTTGTTCTACAACAAGATAACCCACCTAGTGGATCAAGGGAAGCCAGCTGATGTAATGTTTTTGGGCTTCAGCAAAGCTTTCCATACTGTCTTTCTCAGGATCCTTCTGGACAAAATGTTCAATCCACAGCTGAATAAACACATCATGGGATGGGTGAGCAGCTGGCTCATGGGTTGGGAAGAAAGAGTCATAGAGAATCGGGTAACATCAGACTGGTGACCTGTCACTAGTGGGGTTTTGCAGGGCTCCATCTTAGGGCATGTTCTCTTCAACATCTCAGTAAATGATTTGAATGCAGAACTAGAAGGAATACTAAGTTTGACAACACCATTAAGCTGGGAGCAGCTGTTGACTGCCTCAGAAGCAGAGAGGCCCTGCAGAGAGACCTTGACAAATTTAAGGCCTGGGCAATCACCAACTGTGTGAAGTTCAAGAAGGAAAATTGCCGGATTCTGCCCCTGGGATAGTCCTGGGAGTCCTGGTCGATGACCAGCTGGACATGAGCCAGCAGTGCCCTGGAGCCAGGAGGGACATTCCCTGTCCTGGGGGCACCAGGCCCAGCATGGCCGGCCAGGCCAGGGAGGGATTGTCCTGCTCTGCCCTGGGCTGGGGTGGCCTCACCTGGAATACTGTGTGCAGTTTTGGGCATCACAATACAAAAATGATATTAAACTGCCAGAGACCACCCAAAGGATGCCATGAGGATGGTGAAGGGCCTGGAGGTGAAGCCCTATGAGGAGTGGCTGAGGGCACTTGGTGTGTTCAGCTGGAGAAGAGGAGACTGAGGGGAGACCTCAGTGGGGCTTCGACATCCTCACAAAGGGCAGCGGAGGGGCAGGTGCCAATCTGGTCACTCTCTGAGACCCGTGACAGGACTCCAGGAAATGGCCTGAAGTTGAGCTGGGGGAGGTTTAGGTTGGATATCAGGAAAGGTTTTTCCCCAGAGGGTGGTTGGGCCCTGGAACAGGCTCCCCAGGGCAGTGGTCATGGCACCAAAGCTGACAGAGTTCAGGAAGCATTTGGACAACGCTCAGGCACATGATGTGACTCTTAGGGTGTCCTGCATAGGACCAGGGCTTGGACTCGATGATCCTGATGGGCCCCTTCCAACTCAGCATGATTCTGTGATTCTATGATCTTTCTCCTGGCCACCTGTGGGCTGCAAAAATTTAAAAACCATGACAGCTGCTGGACCAGGAGGGCTCTGGCACTCTGGTCTCCATCTGCTGTCTACAAAAAAATGTGAAGCATTGTCACTGAAGGAAAATTAATGCTACTCAAGAGAACAGTTAGTGATACTTACCTTTGTAAGGTTTCTACTGATTTATATAGAGATATATGCATGCTTGATTGTGTATAATATTGGTAATTCTAGAGAACAATGACCACTACCTTCAGGCTGGGTAGTTCTGTTTCAAATCTAACAGCTCTTGGCTGATTTACAGCTTTCTGGTCCTGAGGATAATTTTTTTTTTTTTCAGGTTAGCTACTGTCTGGAGTATTCTTTGGTACTTACAAGAGAACCAATATATTCTCTCGTGTTGTGGGATCTGCAAATCTTGCAAACCATGGGTAGCTCCAAGTGACGGCAATGAGAATTAAATGTGTGAGATACTGTGTTTAGTCATTAATTTCATTCCACCAAAAATGCCCTTCACTGAGGGTGAAGGCAAGGAAGGTTGAGGGCAAAGGGCTTGCCTCCATGAAGCTAAATCCTTGTTGTTTTTAAATGTCTAAATCCCATGAGGCTGTTAACTCTTTTTCATAATTTGGTTATTACTGAGGGACGGCAGTACTGCCTGATGAAAACAAAGTGCCTGAGCTGATGAGCTCCACTTGTGACTCAGGAAAGGAGGAGATGATGGGGCAGGGTGATCTAGACATCAGGTGCAATGCTACGTGCAGTGCAGTAAATCAAATCTCTTCCTCTTCTACTCTTACTCCCACACACAGAGAAACTAATTGTATGACTCCACACACTGCAGATGGAAACACAAGACTTTTGGAGGCTGAGCCTTGACTTTGAGCTAACAGAAGATGATAACATTCAAGTAGTTTAATGCATAATCACAGTTGGAAACCCATGCATGGATATTTTGTTCCAGGGGGATGCAATCTAGGCTGGGTTTTAAAATATACCTGGAGGGATTTAACTTCTCAGATGCCACTGAAAGGTGAGGGAAGTTGGTCCCCTCCTTCCCTCTGCTTCCTTTAAAAGTTTCTGTAAAGACAGACCCTTCCATCAGCAAGAGTGATGTATGGTGGTCATGCTTCTGATAGGCGTCTGTAGGGTTTTTGAACAGTGCAACAAGCTGAGCTGAGGAAATTGCCATTAGCTTTTCTGAGAAGAGTAAACTCTGATCATCTCTAAAGGTAAGTACATGTTGATGACTGTTCCTAAAAATGGATAAAGGCTTAGGCTCTCAGCTAGTATAAAATTACAGGGGTGAATTCAAAGAACTGAGCTCATTAACACAAGCTGCAGAGCTGATGAACCTTGAATAGCTGGAAATGCTGGGCTTTGGATTTTATAATTAGAGTTCTGATAGGAAAGAGAGACATGAGAGATCAAGAAAGCAATTAATTCTGTCACAAAACAAACCATATCTGACTCATCAGCATGAGCAGCAGAAAGATCTCTAAAATTTGTCCTTTGAAGCCAGGGTACTGTAACTGAGATCTGCTTGAATAAAGAGAATGGAAAAGCACAAAATGCACGAAATGCTCTCCTTCTTGCTTGGCTCTGTTTCCAATCTGCCATCTCTTTCTTTTCAACTGCTGTGGAATAACACCCAACTCAAATAATTTTCATCTGTTCTCATTTCTCGGGTACGTGAGCGCATTCAGAGTGAGCATTGCAGAGTTACTCAAAATTCATAACAAAGCATCTGTCTTCTGACTGTTATTTGATCTTAATACATCTGTACAGCCCCATAATATGAAAATAAATTAATTGTTATAATACACTACACATGGTCTATCTTCTTATAAATGAAGAGCATTCCCTGAGCTTCCCAAGACGAGTAAGGTCACACAGGTGTGAAATACCTGAACATCTGACGTGTTTGTTAAGGACACGAAGTTACCCTGTGTGGAAGGAAGGTCTCCGAATGTATGAGGCTTGTCAGGGGCTCTGCAAGTGTTGTTTCCCTAATAAAGAAGGTTTTGCACGCATTTCCCGGAGGGAAGGTGATTCACCATGCCAGGTTGAAACCCAGTACACAGCAATGTAAGCAGCTCATGAGACTTGGTGCCACAGTGTATGGAAATCCAGGCATGACTCACACACTCAATATAGGATTGCAAGGAGGTATTTGCAATAACTGAGCAGAACTTTAGCATCATATCCCCTTATTCTGTGCAGAAGTACCATGCAGGAGCAATCCTTTCTGATTCAGCCAAGTGCTCAGGGAGGTACTTGGTCTCATATATGCACTTAAACAGGACAGGAGAGTGATTTAAGCAAATAAATAAGATTAAGCGTAGGTTTAGCGGTTTTACATCACATGCAGCCTGTGTTTAAATGACTTGCTAAAGCAAAGAATACCTTTTGTTTTCTGAATTGATTTTTCTCAAGCCTGGGGGGTTGAGTAAAGAGAACAATCCAATTGCAGAGGACAATCTTGGACAGCAAAGGGAGATCCCTGCAAATTTTCTGCAGCCATCAGTGGACTGGAGTGCTCCATTGTCTGAACACACACGCAAGAGCTTCAGCTCATCTTTACAAAACGTGGGCTCAGCACGGCTCAGCACTATCCTGAGAGTAAGAGGGGAGAAGAGTTGAGGGCAAGGTTAACACTGCCTAACTTTAGACATAAATTCAGTGCCTGAACAAGCAGCATGATTCACAACTGAGCTGCCACATTCACCTGGAGACAGACAGTCTCCTCCGTAGTGTGACTCAGAATGACCTCTGGAATGTATAGATGCTCTAAAGGATACTATGTCTATTAATTTTAAAGTAAATAGAAATAAATATTCAAGGTATTATGAATGCCCCTTCCTAAAAAGCTTCAAATTTGATGCTCAAAGTCTTGAAGGAATTTTGACAGCAGTGTTTTTGCTAGAGACCCAAGATCCAGCATTTGCAGACCCCAATACACACTTGCTGGTTTGTTGCAAAGCCAGCAATATTTAACTGTCCAAACTGTTCAAAGCCCCCTACCGAGTTATGGCTATCTTTTGCATTATAAGAGCAGAGTTATTTTTCCATTAGTGCAATTGTAGAAACACAGAATTCTTTGGCAAATTCTTCACCCCTGGATAAAAAGGGATTACCAAACAAGCAAATCTCCCTTCCTCTTCTGTCCCACTCTAAAACAACATGCACTATTAGTACTGCTATGATGGAAAATCCAAGCTGAAATTTAGCTTTAAACTCTCTTTTAGCAAATTAGTGCTGCAGCTTCTTCCTTCTTGTTGTTCCTGCTAAGGGTTGCTACATTCTACCATCAAAGAGACTTTACATGGAGTCATGTGCATGTGTGTGTATTTTTTCTATGTAAAAGTGTAAGCAATGAACTTCATTCAAACAGCCTGATGCCTGAAACTCACGGATGAGGCAGTGTTTTTAATGTCTACTGGTATTTTCAGCAAAGTTTCATTCAAGGATGGTGCACCTCTCCAAAACGGGGTACCAGAAATAGAGTGTAAAAGAGGAGAAACTCATAGCCGAGAGTTCTTTCTAAATCCTCAGTTTTTAACATGTCTCTCATGAACAGTGAATTAGGATGGAAGTAGCTGAGCTCCCTGTTAAACTGTGGAACTGAACTTCGTCTTGACATCCTGGATGTTCATGATGCTCTGCATCCCGCCATCATTATTCTGAAGAGGGGATCAATTCTCTGTGTCTAAAGGGGCTGGCATAGGGCTCTCCTCTTTGTCCAGCCTTTATGGATCTGTTTCACATGAGCCCTTCGTGCAGCAGCACACACAGAGCTGCACATCCCTGGTTCTAAGTGCATTTCCTTATCAAAATATATGGCACTGCATTATGCTACATGTTTATGGTTTGAAGCACTGGCTGATAATGTGGCCATGGTCAAACAAAGTGCTACATGCAACAGCAACCAATTCATTTGTTTTAGAGAAAGAATGTGACATCAGAAAGAAAGAGATGTATGCTTAGCTACATTTGATTGGAGGCAGTCAAATAGCTGAAATGATAGAACCATTAAGATGTATTTTCCTGATAACCACCCACTTCCACGTATTATCTATTTATTTTTCTCTGGTGTCTTAGTGGAACTTGGAACATATTAGATCTATTTTTTTCCAGTACGCATTTACTACATTGCTGGAAGTAAAATTTCTCCTTCTTTCTGGTTACATTATTTTCACAAATTGCAGTAGGAGAAGTGATATTTTTAATGGGTACTTGTGTAATTAAATAGAAGAATGTTTACAGAAATTATCTTTATTAGTGCCTAGTGAGGTTGGAGTTTGAACCTCTTCAGTCTGCAGTTAGAAATATTAGACAGTCAATTGATTCCAAGCAAAAGACACATTTCTAGAGTTTTCTAAAATGCTGTTGTGAATGGAATGGCTCCTCAGAGCTTTGAAAATGGACTCCCCAAAAGGAAATACTTGATCAAACAGAAAGGGTTTAGGCTGTGAAGGTACTCTGTGTTGTATAATAAACTTTTTTTTTTCCCCCTGTAATTTTTCATCTATAATTATTTTCAAAGCTGAACTGACTCGGATGCCAACTTTCCTTAGGTTTGTAATGTTTGGAAAACTGCAGTGGCAGAGGCTGGCTTAATGTTGCAGAAGGACACTCTCAGAGACATTGCAGTTCCTCCTGTTGCTCTGATGCACAAGGAGTTAATTGTGACTGTCACTTCCACGGTGTGATCTGCACACAAAAAAGGCAACAATCGGGTGTTTCCCCTACCGTTAAATGTGCTCTTTTAACAAACAGACCACGTCCTCTTTTAATCTCTGACACTAAGATAATGCAATCATAAATATTAGAGCTAGCATTTTATTTGTAAGACCCCCTCTTTTCTCTCTTAAAATAGCCTTCTATTTACTGAAAATGCTTATGTTTGTTTTCAGAGTGAAGAGGAGAGAGAGAAGTAAGTAAAAGGACACTTCATTTGAAAACTAAATCAACAAGTTTGGAGTTACAAGATGTGACTGACCAGAAACTCTGCTTGGATAACTCAAAGTTTGTGAAGGTAGACCGTTCAAAGGCTGCATTTCAAAACCCAGCCAACTTGAGAGAAAAAAATACTGTTTAGTGTGGAAGCTAGGTAATTTGCTCTAATTTAGACTTAGATTTCTCTTCTTTTTTTCAATGCTGCTTCAGGAATCCATTTTCTATGTACATTTACTATACGTATTTCTGCTGTGGGAATGCATCCACTGAAAGCACGTTAGAAGTGTTTTAGTTATCCTCAGGGCATTTGACAAGCAGATTGAGAGGTAGCTCGTTACACTCTTTCCAGTGTATAGGGGTGTTTCCGTATAAGGGCTTGTTTCTCTGCTGGCTTGAAACGTGAGTAGTGGTGGAGGGAACAACACATAATTCAACTGTTTTCATGCAAGGACGTGATGGCCCATGTGTTTACCTTGACTCCCTGGCTCTTTCTGCTGCATTATTTCATTTTAGTGCTTCCGACACACCCATTGGTGTATTAAGTAGGCAGAGTTTTTTTAACTGTCTGAATTACAGAAAATGCTGCTGTCTGATGTCCACAGCAAATCTTACTTGCTGCAGCTGTGAGGAGGAAACAAGTGAGTGTTACTGGTGAAGAAATCCCTTGAAAGCCCTAATTTTCAATACATTTCACATTTTTTTCCACCCAACCCCTGGTTATTTCCCCAAGCCATTATTTTTCATTCTAAACTCAATTTCCCATTTCTTTTAAGTCAATAGCTTGACTTTATCTTACTGTTTTCTTCACAAATGTTAAGACCACACACTGAGCTCTGCTAACACATTGTATTATGCTACTAGTAGACAAATTTTAACATCACATCACATACATGTTGCAGTTGCTGTTGTAACATGCCTTTTAAAAAATACCTTTATTGGATGAAATTGTCTCTTTCTCAAGAAAAAATCTGGTTCTTCAATATAATTTATTATGCCTTTTAAAATTCTGTCTGTTCAATAAAATCTTTGCTATATTATAAATACCTGTAACGAAAATATAATTTAAAAATCGGAGAGAAAACTTTTTTTTTTCAACTTTTACATTTTTCACAAAACCCACACAGGCACCAAGGAAAGACTAACAGTAAAAATAATTTACTCCTGTACAAGCTGATCTGGGTTGGAAACATTCAAAAGAGAGATTTTAAACTTGTCCTCTGTTGAAACTTTGGCTACAGCATAGGAACTAATCTTAAAACAAAGGAGGGTCTTTTGTTTCCCACCCTTTTAACCTGAAAATTTCTTTCAAGGCCTGATGGAGTGTTGTTAGTACTTTCCTCACTGTAACATACCTGAATGAGGACTGGCTACATTTGTTGTTATCTGAGGGAACCAGCCTCTTAGCACAGGACTAAAAGTGGCCCTTACCTCGTCAGATGAGTCTATTCTGAAAATTAAACATTAGCGAAAGTAAGTGCTCTCATTCTGTAATAGCAGCAATTAGAAATTTTCGTGGTTTGCTTGTTCATTAGTTATGCATTGCCAGAAAGCTTTTGCGGGGAAAGGGCAGCAAAGGGAAAGCTTTCTGATCTGCACCACTTGCAGGGATTTTTTTTTTTTTAATGACTTCTCTTCCTAAGCAAATTTCTTAGTAGAGAGGGAATGATTCAGTACAGAAGACATTCAATAGTGGAGATGTTATCCTTCAGCTGTTGTCTAGAAAAATATTAAAGAATTCTTACAACTGGCAAAAAGGCAGACTAAGCCCAAGAAAGGCATAAAGCCACCACAAAGAATGATTTTTAAATCTTGCGTTTGGTAAGACAATTTTCAAGGTTGTCTTTAGAGAAGTCCTTTTTTCCACAGAAGACTTAATTAGTTACTGTAAATAGATTTACCTTTAAATTACAGAATTTAGTGTGAAGTGTGAAAAATTTTTATTTGAACTGATGGATTGTGAGCAAAATGTGAAATTCCTGTCTTAGAGACACTTGCATAATTTTAAGGAATAGACAGTGAAGGAGAATCTAATCAAATATTTCTAGAGAGTCTGCAAAGCACATTTCAATAGTAGAGAAGAGGAAGAGAAGTAAAAAGCAGTCAGCACTTTTTTGGATTTTCTTTAGCACTTCAATGACATAACTATCCCCTGGGAATCTTCATTTCCTTGTTCTAGATCCCCTACCTTTTCTGAGCATCCAACATGGCTTTTTTTTTTTTTAATTATTAGAAGCAAAATAATATCATTTTGGCTGTCTTTAAAGAGGTATGTGTGGAAAAATGCTAATGTTATGGAGGTACTCACCCTAATTGCTTTCTGACAGCCACCTCTGCCTCATCCTCATCCTCCCACTCCACATTCCATGCCCACCCTTCCCAGGGTACTTTTTTTTTAAATCTTGAACAATTTTTCTTCCTAGATGTTTTGGGAATTTTACAGTCTTTTGGTGGACTTTTCTGCAACAGCTACCCTTTCTGTTCTACTTGGCCTGACTGCTTGCAGATGTAGGCATCTCAGAAGGCAGCTATACTACTTTAGAGACCTAACTGAGGCTCCACAGGTAGGAGGTTGGAGCCCAAAGCTCATATAATTAACACAAATAGATCAGTATTCTATCAGGTGATTCATAACTGCTGAAAAGAAAGCCAAGTGCTCTGAAGTGCTCTCTATAGGAGACTGTCCTCATTAAACACATATGGCCTAGAAAGACTAAGCTCATAATTCAGGCACTTCACTTAGGTAGTTCCAAGCCAGGTGAAGAGAATGCCATCCCATGGTCTGGGATGCCTGGCTGGGGGCTCATTTGTGTTAGTGTGTGTCTGTCTGTAGTCTAAATTGTGAATAACCACATCAGCGTTCACTGATGCCCCAGTCCAACCCTAGCCTCCCAGATGTCCCTTTACAGGAGAACAGAAGGGTGAGGGAGCATTGTTTGGAGAAGGAACAAAACACCTGTGACACAAGCAGTACTGGCTGCAAGTATTAAATCGGAAAAAATGACAAATATAACAAAGACTGCAATATTCACGACAAATCCATAGATGAGAATATATCCCCATAGCTTTGGCAGTTTGGTTCAAAACTGCATGGTAATTCAGGTTTTGAATCCTACTGCATGCTTAAGTGAAGAGGGTGGAAGAATAAGTAATGTGAAAATTGTTTAAAATAGAGTATTAGGGTTTTCAGGGGAGTACTATTGCATTTCATGTCTGAGGGGGCAAATCTACTCTGAAGAAAGGCTTTGAAAAAAGATAATACTAAAAAGTGTAATTTTCCTGCCTTATCCCCTCACACCCGTTTTTTCCCTTCCTTGATATTTGTATTAAATATGAAGCAATCAAAGCAGCAATCGCACAACTAGAGCATACACAGACTTTGGAAAAAAAACTACAGGTGGGGAGAACGAATATTTCCAACTCAGTGCCATACCCTACAGTTAATTTCCTTCATTTATGATATCAACCAACGCTTGCAGCAGTCTATCATCCCTATGCTTGTAAGGTTTGGCGTTGTAAAAAAGATCAACGTAGTCACTGTACAGACTTTCTTCTGAGCCTCTCAACTGGGAGGGCTTGTTCAATTTTTTGAGGGCCTGATAGAAGTGTTCGTATGGAATGTTTAACTTCTCGCTTGCAGTCTTCTTTGGCAGTTGCTTCTGATCCATCTGTCTGCTAAAAGCACTTTGCAGCAAATGCAGCATGGCCTCTGATGGGATTTTATCTTCTGCTTTGTCACTGCTGCTGCTGGTGTCTTCTATGGCCTTGGAATTTTCACTCAGGCTCTCCAGTGTGGTGTGGTCCTAGAACACAGATTAGTGTGAAAAAAGGTCAGGCGCCAATGAAAGACTGACTGGATTAATGTTTGCTGTGGTTGGTGATCTCCATCTATGTGTGGGCAAATGTTATTTTTTCATTCAGGAGCCACTTGGGCATCTAGAAAACAACCAGACCATTATCAACAAAAACAAACTATCAAAAAGGACTATACTATAAAAAATATCAAATTCCCCCACAATATAGGCAGTTATAAATTCAGATTCCACATTGGCAGGATACAACACATCTTTTTATACCAGTATTTGTCCCAGTCTTAAGAGATATTTCTGGTTGTGCCACAGGACACAGCAGTTTAAATGAAGGAAACATATATGCAGTGGTGATGGCTGATGTGATTGTGCCTTGTACGCTTAGGAAAAGGACTGAACCACTGTTTCCATCCTTCTCTGTAGATGATCTCACCTGAGGAAAGACAGTGAAGTATGGGTGGCCATAACACATATCTAGGAGACCTTGGAAGACCAATCCGAAATACAGATTCACAGAGCAGTTGGTGAGAGGCATAATCTCGTTTCAATGCTAGTATATACCTGCAGATCTTCCTCATTTAACCTAGAACTGTATTTCTAACTGAACACTCATTTTATCTTTATGTGTTTTTTTACCATGTCCACCCATTTTCTCCTACAGAAACTGTTGAATCCGCTTTCAGTTTCTTCCGATTTTTTTTCTTGCCTGTGGCTGCCAGATCTGTGGATATTTATGTAATGGATTTAAAGAGCATTATCACGCCCACCTTTCATAACCTGTCTGAGGAAGGTTAAACTCTCTGTGCTTTATGGATGTCCTAATTACTTAATGGGGAGACAATTTGATGTCATGGGATTATTTTCTGAAGCTGTTGACGTAATCAAGCACTATGAAAATGTGCGTTACTACCATCCTGTGCATCCTGAAACCCAGGGTCACTCTGCCTTGTATTTTTAGAGCACTGTTATCTGTAGGGTAAACAGGGGGTGATAAAGGATCTGGCAGCAACAGATCCACAGAACCAAACCTTTTGAATCAGTGAGTCCCTGACTTTTGTCAAGCCCTTTGATCCTGAATTTCCTTCCAAACTGCCTGGAAACACTCCAACAGGCACAGTTCCTTTAGGATGTGACACTTGTTCTCAGTAGAATTACGTAAATTTTGTGTGTCTGTCAGAGGTGTCTTCCTCCCTCCTTCTACCATGAAACTTCATTGGCCATAGAGTTCCTTGCTTTAGGGGCAATTTCATGTTATCATCCTAAAACCCTTTCATTTTGCAATTTGAAAACAGAGACTAATAAAAATATCAGTTGTCGACATGGACAAAATTACAATATAGACTCAAAACCAGTCAGGGATTAGATAAAATTAATGCAAAATGTATACGTGTCTTCTTACTAGGCAAAAAAAAAAAAAAATCTTATAAACTGAAAAACATGTGAGGAAGAAATGTGATATAATTCTACCTCTACAAGATCTGTCATCTTCTCCACTCCTCTTCTGTCGTTCTGCACAGCATTGTAGGATGTATACACACGTGGCTGCTTCATGTGCTCAGGCTGGGTAGCAGTGCCATGCAAAATCAATTTCCAGTTTACAATCCTTCCCTCATTTTGTATTCGTCTGGACTGAAAAACAAGCGTGGCATCAGAATAGGTTCTCAGGACATAAAAGATGAAAACAGACACTTTAATGCAAAGTACACAGAAGCGCCCAAAGCAAATTATCAGGCTTTCAATACCTACATGTAGAGTATGATTCATAAGCATAAAAACCTGAGATTTAGTAGAGACAGAGTATACCAGAATATGGGATTTAATACAATAGCTTCACCACTCCAAATATTCACATTTTGATGTAGCATAATTATTAATTCATCATGTAAGCATCGATGGAATTTTGTCATAATGCTAGAAGATACTGAAGTGGTATTTTGCATTATAGAGTTTGTTCACTAGGCCATTCCTTGGTAATTTCCTTATAAAAGTTACCATTGAAAATGATAATGTGAAACACTATTCTTTACTATTATGTGGTGTACAACAGCAATCTGAAATACAGTGTGTGGAAGTGAGCAGCAAACATTTATTTATAAATTTTGGTGGCAGTACTTCAAAAGTAGAAAGTGGAAGGGACAATTACAGAAAACACAAAAACCTTCAGGGTGAGGAAAGAGTGTATCGTGTCTTGAGGACAAAACTCTTGCTTTATTGTAAGTTTCAGGAAGCCCTCACTTGAAATGAGAGCTAATTTACAAATGAAATTCTCTTCTTAACTTTGTTCCACAAAAATGCGTTCAAAGAGCAGGATATTTGTAACCATGGGGTTACCTATAAGCCTGCAGCATTAACACTGCACTGCTGATAGTAATATTTACTCCTAGTGCCTTACCCATCTGCTCAGCTCTTGGCAATACCCTCCTGTTTGCAATTTGAGGCCAATAGGGGCTGGAGGCTCAGTGTCTAACAGGAAGCTTTCAGTTTCTGGCAAGATCTGACCCCTAAGGACAAGCTTATTAACAGACAACTTCAATGAGATGAGTGAGCTTGATCACACCCTCTTTGAAGGGAATTATTTTTCAGTTGCCTGAAGCAAAGTTACCAAGCAGCTTAATTCTGGTGTCTTGCTGTTGTAATCCATATCCCCAGGTGGCTTTAGTAAACTGATTTATTTTGTATCCGTAGACTAGTTGGCTTTATTCCTTAAACATTGTTCAGCAGTAGATACTCTCAGAAAGAAATTAGGGAAGTGTATACATCAGAATATGTCACTGAGATCCCCCCAGAAATCATTAATTCAAAAGGTTTTCAGTTAATGAAAACTGTGCACAAGGACCAAGAGAAGCCTAGATCCATGCTGTGTTCTTTTCTGCAGAAAAAATTTCCAGTTAACTGTATGTTAACTTGATTGCCTATTTCTCTCCATGAATCACAGAAAATTTTATTAAGTGGTTAATTTCAGTCATGTATGTCTGAAAAACACAGGCATGACGTTTTTTGGACAGGTACTTGTCAATGACATGAGAGAGGTGCTTTGCATTTAGGTAAAGAACACGAGAATCTGACCCTATTTTTTTTCTTTAATCTTCAACCCAGCTGGATATCTTAAATACCCCCTCATGTAGCTTGCTTAATGAGCAGGCTTGTTGTTCAACATGCTTTGTAGCAATGAGTGATCATTTTATTTGTGTTAGCTCCCAAACACAGCTACTTAGCATACAGGCATACTTACCGTATCAGTAATTCTTAAAATCCAGGTGCCTGTTGGATTTTCCCCCCATGTGTGGACAGACATGAAGTCCCAGTTCTTGAAGCCGTTGGGAGATTTGTCTCTCTCTCTCTCAGCCAGTAAGACAGTGCTGGTCCCTGTGTGGGTGCAAGATCAACCCTGTGATTGTCCACACACTGCCTGCTCCCAACTTTTCATATTTCTCAGCTTGCGCACTGCCTAGAGCAGAGGTGACCTGGAAAATACGCTATTCAGCAGCGGCTCCTTTAGCAGTGGCTCCTGTAATTATTTTTACAGCAGCGCTTAGGAGCACACAAGCTGTTAGGTCACACCAAGAAGGTACATCTTGTTCAGTGTTCTAGCACAAAAAGGTAGTGAATGCACACAAAAGAGGCATAAGGAGAAGGTGTCAGGCACGACCAGTCTTTTCCACCGATGAGCTGTTCAAGAAACTTCTGAAATGGAAGTTTTGAAGGCAGACCAGCTCATGCAGTATTATGAAACCACAGCCTTATCATGATTTCATCACTGGTTTGGGGTTTTTTTTGGTGAGTGGATGTAAATTTTTACAGCCTGGTCCTTCAACAGTGTGGAAGCATTTGCATTGTTATTATTACAAAAATGCTGCAGCTCAAAAAGCAGTTCTGCAGCAAAAGAGGTTCTACTTCTCAGGAGGAAATTTGCTGAGCTTGTTTGCATTTAAGGAAAAAAGCAAGGGAGCAATATTTACATAGCAAGGAAAAGTGAAGCCTCAAGGAACCTTGTCACAATTTATAAATATATTTAAAGGTAACACCATAAATATAAAAAAGGAATGACATACGTTTGCTGCTAATGTGTTGCAAGAAAGTAGAAAAGCAGCAAGAAACAAGGGAAAAACAATTTAACTATGAAAGCAAAATGATACTGCAGTGAAGGCAGCAGTACTTGGTGACTGTTACCTAGAAATAGAAAAATTAGATCAGCCTGATGTTTAAATTCATATCTGAAAGCTTGTCTTTTTTTTCCTATTAATACCAGTTGATCTAACAGACTTTACTTAATTGTTTATACTAATTTTTTTTTGTCTTATTGTGTTATTTCAAGGCATTGTCAAGACAGCTTGCCATATTCTACCTCATTTAGTATAGTTGTACTAAGGTGCCTAACAGAAACAGTTTGCTTTTTTAAATACAGCAATGGGGAGATGCATGAAATGAAACCTAAGGAATCAGATATCCTCAGATTTCCTTTAGTCTGCTAAATCACAGGAAGTCTGATAAGAATTATTGATCTATAATATGTTGTCTGCCAGGAACCCTCAGTTTTCATAGGTCCTGTTGCCTCTGTGAAAACATTCTGCGGCTTCATTTTCTGAAGTATGATTTTCAAACCTCTTTTCACAAAAATAACCTAGTACGGGTGAAGGTTGAAGAGGGGTCTCTATAGTTCTCAGGGTGCTTTATCCTCACTGGATTTGTCCAACAATATATTTAGCTCTCTTTAAGCACTGAAACCCACATTTTTTTCATGAAGTAAATGTTACACACTACAGCAACACAAACAAAGTGTGTCTTTTTCTCCCTTACCTGATGGAGAAACCAGAGTGACATGAAGATCACCTCTACGGGAATACTCAATTGTTGCCTCGAGCTGCACATGCTCCAGAGATGCGATGGAGTTCTCTTGACCCTCGCAGGCTTTTGTGGGGATTTCGATGATGACTTCTTCATTTGCTCTTAATAATCTGTCAAAATTGCAGTATTTCTTTGGTTACTCACTGGAACTTTTGATTCTGGGTCATGAAGTGTAAATGACACATTTAACAGCCATTTCAGAATGAGGAGAAAGAAGGAGTCAATGCCAGCTCCACAAAAAAAAAGGTAAGGTCTTCTGTTCATGCTCTGCACAGATTCTGCATAGCTTTCTCTGCACAATTCCCATTACTTCCCGAGAAAATGGGTATCTAAATCTCCACATAAATAATTCTTAACTCAGGATCATGGGATCTTTGTTTTATAATGTAATGCACAAGACTGCAATAACAATAAATAAACAGCAAGTGTGGCATACATAAGTAGTGGGTCAACATTCTGTGCAAAAGACAGAGCCCGTAAAAACAATTTGATGGTAAAATAGCATAAATAATATGGTTACCAAGCAGTGACTTCAAAACACTCCAATATATTTCTGCAGACAGACATTTGGTGCACTCACATGGTATAATTTCAGCCTTTGAAATAAATCAATTTTTTCTGGATAAATATCCACATGTGAACATGTGGAGATAAAAGGAGTCTAGATATCCTTATTGATTAACCAGCTCAATGACTAATGATAATTAATCTATCTGTTCAGGCCCACTATGCTGTGGGCATGTGGCTGGTAGGACTTCTCAGTGAGCCTTTGAGACACTTGTGTTTCATAAGAGAAATGCTACAGACATGACTAAAGCTCAATATATCACCTTGATTTCAACATATACAAGCCTGTCACAGGAGAAGAATTGCTAAGACCCATTACAGATTTTTTTTTAAAAAAATCATTGTGAGACATCAGTATCTTTTTATCTATCTTCTGATGGTTGTCTAAAAATTCATAGCTTTGCTGATTGGGCTCAGCCTCACAGTATCATCCTTTCATACACTGTCTGCACAAGCAGACATAATAACCTTAGTCTTTGTTAAGACTTCATGCTAGTAATTTCCATCAGTCTTACACCAAAAAAAACCAAAACCAAACAACCAAGAAGCAAATTCTGCTTGCCTGCCTCTGAGGAATACAGTTAAGCAAAACTAAATGAATCAAAAGAAGTCCCTTAGTCTCATTCAGAGCGATCTGTGAAGAATGTGATCCTTCAGGCTTTATTACAATAGACACCAGCTTGGTAACTGCTGATGCAAATCCTTACCTGGGTTCAAAGCTCTTGTCTTTGACAATACACTCTCTCTTTTCTGGTACACTTTTCCATCTCTTGGGATCAGCTAAATCCACCAATGCGTTGGCGTTGAGTAGCCCAAACCCAAATCGGCTGTTGACCATCAGTCCCGCTCCATTTTTTTTCCATCCTGGATTTCCAGCCAGTGGATCATATTCTGAGGTCCACACCACCAAGTGCTGCATATCCCTCCACGTTAGATCTGGGCTGTTGAGAAAATGTGCCTGATTAGTTTTCTCAGGGTTATCTATAATTTTTCTATCAATTATTAGACTGAAACAGAACATGCTTTGAATGTATACGGCATCCCACTGTTTTAAAATACACAGCATGTTCCACTTCCCCTCACAATACTTCTCCAAGCAGACAAGATTTCTGTGTCCATGAAGAACAGGTCTCTAGCAAGAGTAGAGATCCTCCAAAACCATTCAGGCATTTAAAGTTAGCTAGCAACACTAGAATTTCCCACCAGTCTTTGTAGGACCTAGAGTTTCAAAACTAAGTGTTTGATTCCATCTGTGATTTAGTCTACCCTTTAAATTATCTAAGAGTATTGGCTCATGTCACCAAAGGGGTGTGCAGTAGAAAAGGGAGCTGAATCCACACCATCCAAGTTATTGAACCTATGCACTTCTGCCTAAAGTGTTTTCTGTGAAAAAGCCATTGTTCTGTCCTTTCTCGCCTTCCCCAAGTCCTAAATTCTGACTACCTGCCCTACAGGATCTGAACCCGGCTGCTGCCTGCCTGCTCTGACAGACAAGCTTGGGCACCTTCCCTTTTATGCCTCATCATTGGCAGAAAATCTTCTGTGAACTGGCTGAGGGTTAGTTTAAACTCCTGCAGCTTATTCTCTTCAAATCACCTTCTCCTGAATCCATGTGCACCCTCACTTTTAAGTGCATTTGACCAGAAATCAGTAAATCCTGTTGCCAATACACAAAATATTCCTCAGTCATCATGGTTTACTCACATTTGTTTTGCTTTTCTAGGAAGGTGTTGGGGCAAACAGCTGCTTATTTTTTATCATCAGCCTGATCAAGTCTGGCTGACAAAAAGTGGAGCTGCAGCATGAGGTGGTGCCACTTAAAACAGGCATTTTGGGGAAGGTGGTGAGAAGGCTGAGAGAGAGGAGTTTCAAAGGTAATTGTGTGACATCTTACTTTGCTTCCAGTGCTAGAGCAAAAATTCCTGCTGCCAGAGGTGCAGATGCAGAGGTCCCAGTGTGAGTTTCTGTACATTCATTGTGAAGATCAACACTTGTCTGACCAAAAATAAAACAAAATAAAGGAAAAAAAACCCAGATTGCATGAATAAACAGTTGTAAATACAGTCACATCCATACTCACAAACATATCTATATGTCCTTTGCTTGGTGTGTATTAATGCACTCCTCACCAGCAGAAAAAGTGATGAGTGTTTAAATCTGTTCATATTTCAATCCACTCTTTTTACTTCAACTATAATTTTTGTATCAAAACGTTTTGTGTTGGAACCAAATACTCCCACACTGAAATCTTATTTTAGTCTAAGGTTTCACAATAAGTATTTCAGGCTTACTGGTGAATCATGAAAACAGATCATTGTGTTGGGCCTAGACCATTCAAAATTACTGCTTACTAGGAAATTACTCATAGGATTAGTATTGGTGTTCTGCTCCCTCTTCAGCAGAAGAACTATAATTTGCAATGAAACATGTGCTTTATTTGGAAATTAAACACCAAACTCATCATGTATCTAAATCTCGACTATAAAGAGAAGCCACTTAGTAAGGACTCATCTCCTGGCTAACTTGGAATGACACTGTTTTAATCCCCATCAGTGCAGTGTATTGTAAAATTAGCATCCACCAGGGCTGGACAGCAATTGCAGTTTTCTCAGTGCAGTTAAGGAAGGCACACAGATTGGTATGCCTGTTTTCTGAGTTTGGGAGATATGGAAACACTGTTGTTGCTGTCTCGGTCTTACAAAAGGTAATGGCAAGGTATAACAGTGGCCCTGACGTCACAGGTTTTCTTTTTACTCCAAATCTCTCTTCATTTGCCCTTTTCTGAAGAATGGGCCCATATCAAACCGTGCAGAGACCTCTTTCATACACAAACAGCGCTCACAAACCACAGACAAATTCAGCATGTTGATTTAACTGCATCGACACAATGATTTTGTTTTAAGGTAGAAGAATACAGGAATACAATCAATTTTTTGGTTACAAACCCCTTAAAGTTTCCAGACAAAAGCACTAAGCACGTAACATAAAGCAGGCACTTGAAGCCAAGCATTTAGGAGGTTTCATTTATTATTTGCATATATCATACCTTTCTATTTGTTCTGAAACATATAAAAGCAACTTACAATTCTTTGGTCAGTATAATCCCCACTGCTGTATGCTGTGGCCAGAGTTGAAGAGCACTTCTCTGCATACCAGGGAGAAAGCCCTTGCTGAGAAGCACTGCTAATGGAGATGGTGTAGATGCTATCAGTGTAACCATCACAGTCACAGTTGTCACCCTGACGACCTCCATTCCCTGAAGCCCACACGAAAATGGAACCTTTCCCATTTCGGCCCTAAGGAAAAAAAAAAGGGAAATGAGTGGTTATCAAAGAGATTTCAGACCTCCCAATGTATCCTTAACAGCTCCTTTCCCCGAAAAGCCTCATATAGCAAACATAGAAGAGGAGAAATTTCCATAAGCACTGTAGAAGACAGAGACAGAGGAAAGCAGCTGTCTGAAATATCCCACGGCTCACAGCCCATCTCTTAGTCTGGCTGGCCTAGGTTTAGTGTTCCAGATACAGCAATTTTCCTCAGGTTTTCAAGTTAAAAACAGAGTCTGTGTTCAAAGGGTAAATTTTTCCACATGCTGCTGTTTTGGTCCTCACCATTTCCAGAAAAAATGCCCTTCTTTCTTTAAAGAATAGGCAAGTTTATCAGTGTTTATTTCACCTGCCTTTCCTATACTCACAGAGGTATGGGTTAGGAGCATGAATGATGGACACACTGAAACCCCTCCCTTCTGTCACAGATCTGTGGGTCACCATCTCCAGCCTCCAGGCATAACCATGTAAAATGTCACAGCTATCACAGAGGAAACATGCATCACTATCCAGTCTTAAGTTCTACTAATTCTTCACAGAAAATGATACGTTTTGTGTGACAAGCAAAATTTCTTACGTTGTTCATTGTTAATATGTATGCACATGTATGTTCATTATTAATATATGCACATTTAATATTCCACAGTAATTGGAATACAATTTTTTTTTTTAGCACTCCATTCGGATGAGATTTGAAATTATTTATGCAAATGCTAAGGCATTTTCAGCACTTAAATATTAAAAGGAAAGAGAAGTAAGATGTACTCTGTGATACATTAAATTGGGGAGGACAAGCCATGACAAGTACAGAAAATGACATAGTATCTTTGAGAACAAAGGCTGCAGTCCAGAAAAGCAGTGGTGTACCCCAACACCTGCTCTGATTTCACTTATAGTGGTAGTAACACTTCCTCAGTTCTTCGGGTTGAGCCTGTGCTCGGGTGCTTCACCAGAGCAGCAGTGAAGGATCCAGGGATTAGAGATGTCAATTCCTATGCTGGCTGACTTTAAGAAGAATGGAGACCAGCCAGACCTTTGCAAAAGGAATCCTGGAATCCTGACAAACAAATGGGTAAATTTGTATCCCATGAGAAATAAAACAAGCTGTTAAAAAGATACATTCTTCACCAAAGAACCTGGTTTTTCGGAGTAAGACCAACGAACATTTGTTGCTTAATTATCACCTTTAATTCTGCCTCTGCTCTTGCTGCCTGCCTATGGGCATCTAACCTGTTATCAGCTCTCTCCTCTCAGTCTTCATTATTCCCTCAGAGTGTCTTTGTCAGCTGTCAGCATTTGCATTGTTCTCTCCTTTTCTCCTTCTGCCTACTGATGTTAATTGCCCTTTATCCAAAATTTTCTCTTCACTTGTCCTTCAAGCCATTTCTCTCTTCTCCCATCTATGATTCAGTCTTCCTCTCTTTGTTAGTACCTGTCTTTAGATATCTTTTCACCTCAATGGCAAAAGCCAGAGTAGTTTACTAATAACTACATGGCAGCTCTCAGTTTGCACCCTATTTATCATCCAAACAGATCTAAAGAGGGTAATACGAAAAAAACCTCAGTAAAAATATTGCTCCCAATACCCTCCATCATGCATTTGCACTATTTTCATTTTAATTGGATCACGATATGCACCAATTTATAAATTTATGCAATTAGCACAATACAAGCTCATCCGCAGGGTGCTAAAATGCATCACTATTTCACACAGCAAAATATTCATGAAGCAGGAATTCTGTGTTAAATTTTATGGGCTTTCGGTGCAGAAATCCAATTACTGTTCAGTGTAAAACAAGCAGCAGAAAAGGGTGGGTGTAGGGCGAGACAAAGGCAGCAAAATTAAGGACGTAAAAAGAAAGCTTGTTTATGGAGATTAACACCTTAAAACCAGTTTAGAAAGCCCTGATGGTGTTTTCTCAAAAGTCCTCTTCTAGCTGGAAATTTCTCTCACCTGTACTATTAAAATATATCGTGTCCATTTCAAATGTGTTTGATCGAAGACAGCACAAACTATTTTCATTTTTTCTCTGGTATCAACCATCTTAAAATTCACTTCTCTGTCACATTTTTGCTTTATCTTTCTCTGAAGTGTCATACCTGGTTTATTCCATACTCGAAAGCCTTCTGTGCCAGTCTCCCAGGTCCCTCCACAGTTTTACCATCATCGTTAGGGCCCCAGCTTGCACTGTAAATATCCACATGTTCTGGGTTGAAACCGATTGAACTGGCCTCAATAGCATCTGTGACTATTCCATCCAGCATTCGTATACCTTCACAGGGAAAAAAACCAAAGAAGCAGAATGGATTTACTTTCTGTTCCCTCCTCCTTGTCTTTGTTAGCTGTTTTTAATGTTTCCAGTAAAATTAAGCCATAACTACTGCAACCGCAGCCGACTGCGTAAGCAATTGTAAGCAATATTGAGGGCAGTTCCTGTCAGTGTAAAACAGTACAGATAGAGTTTATTTGCAGAGCTCAGTGTTTCTCTTTAAACCATTAAAAAAAAAAATCTTAAAGTCTTGTTAGCCTCCTATTTATTTCTTTCTCTCCTTCTACAGACACCCAAGAAGATGATGTCATGCTTACTGTTCCTGCTTTTTCTCATTGCATTCTCTTTCTTCCTCCTTCTTCCTACATCTGTAACAAAGACTTCTCAAACTGCTAAAATGCCACTGAAATGAAAGAGGTTTTACCAACGTTACTTTTATCTTTAGGAGTTCTAAGAGTTTTAGTTCAAAGATGTAGTTCTGAACGTTCTGACTAAAGCACTTAGTCCTCACAGTCATTAAAGGTTTTGCTGTCTCTGTGACGCTGCACTTTCACCAGCTCTTCAATCTCCACCACGGGAAAAAAATCTCCCTGTTTTTCTACTGCCACGGTTTTTTCTACTGTGAGCAATCCAGAGATATCTAGCCATTAACAATTTATTAGGAGCTGCATGATCTAATCTTCTTCAGAGCAAGCCTGATCTCGGTGGTACTTAAAATTCAGGTGCAGGCAGTGATTCATCTGCACTGGATCCATTGCCGTGGAAAGCCACAGCTCTGCAGTGGGGCTGCTACCTCTGTCCAGTGCTGGAAGACAGCAGAAAAAGCAGAAATCTGACAAAATTCCCACTGTGGCATGGCTCTTACAGCAACAGCAGCAGTATAAGAGCCACAGCAGTCAGGATTCAGCCTGTGTTTACAAGCAATAAAAATGTCTGGGTTCCCTTGGATTTGGCAGGTTAGTACTACAGCAGCTGCACCATTGCTGGCAGTTGGTGAATTATGAGTACTCATTTTCTAGTATTTTCCACAAAACAGGGATTTTTCCAGGGTGCAGCAGGCAAAATGTTGTCATTCTATTAAAAAACCCCCCAAAACTACCCATAAATACCCAAGAAAAAACCTCCAACCTCACCCTTGCAGCTCAGTGTCTTGTTCTTCTATTTTATGCTATCAAGCAGGGAGAAAAAGACTGCAAGCATAATTCTTTTCCCAAATGGCTGACCTCTTAATACTCCTAATACCTCCAAGATAAAGCTAAGCTTTTTTATTTCATATTCATTAGTGGTAAAATCAGACAAAGGAGTTAATCTGCTCAACCACAGCTGCTCCACTATCACTCACAAAGCTGGGAAAAGCATAGAGGTATATATCCTGTGCCTCAGGTACTAAAAACACCACTTACTCAGGATTGTCTTAAACTGAGAATGGTTTGATTACTCTTTTTTTTCTGTTGGCTCAGAATTGCCAGATTCTCTCAAGCCAGCACACTGTGAGCAAAGATCTGCTTGCGTGAAAGCAACTGCAAGCCCCAGGTGAGAGCTTGCAACACATAATGAGATACTGGGAATGTGAGGAGTAATGTGCAGATATCTCCCACAGAAAAAGACAAAGACAACTCTGCAGATAAATAATTTAATAAGGAAAAAAACCCCTAAGAACATTGACTCCACACTGACGAAAACAGTTCAAGGAAAAAATTGTTGCCTTGCCTTCCTGATTGTCAAAGACCCTGATTGTTCAAGTCAATTCAGGGATTTGATGACTGCAGTGATATTCCCCTAAGCAGATTCCAATTATGTCCTCTTGCATAAACTCTTTTCTATTATTGCTCCCATCATCATTCCCACAAAATCAAAAGCAGGCAAAGCCCAAGGTAGTTTCAGACACATATATGTGTCTGCCAGGCAGAAGGCTATTTTTAGCAACATGTCACTGTGCATGAACTCTCAGCCCAGTCCTTTGTAAAATGGAGCTTCTTTATCATTTAATTTCCATGGCAGCACCATGGAAATATCATAACACAGCGGTATGGTTAGGTATGCACGAAAATAAACACGCCCTGCTTTACTCCAGAGATGATCGATACACTTTTCTCAGCTCTACACAGACCGGGAGGTGAATGTGAAAGGGCACTGAAAAGTGTCACTTTGAAAACTGGCATTAAGAGTATTTTTTCTTCACATAGTGCACAGAAAACCTGTGGTACTCACAGCCACAAAGTGCTGGAGAGGCTAGTCAAGGTTTCAGAATAGGGCCAGGCATTGATGTGACTATTGAGAACACTCAGGATTGTTAAAACTCAGTACTTTCACATAAAACAGCAACAACAACAAAATAATAGAATGTTTTGTTTTACCCCTCAAGGCAAAGTTAAACCAACCTCTGATGCTGACATGTCAGAGTTTCTTTCCCTAAAGCAGATGTTGCTGACTATGAAAGAGGAGTACCTGGCTGTGGACCACTGAATTTGTCCAGTGTGGCAACAGCTACAAGCAAACAGACACTTAAGGAAGTCATCCTGAACTAATGTCAAGTAGAAGTGTGCAGTGTGTCACTTCATGGATTAAAAAAAAAAGAAAAAAAGAAAAGAAAAACAGCCTCTGGAGAAATGAATCCCATAGAGCTTGGATCGTCAAAAAAATCTTCCAGTGTTTAGCCACTCCAAATTTATCTGAATCTTTTGAAGACTTCTCTTATCTTCCACTGCTCTTTGAACATATTTTTGTTACACCCATAGCTTAATCAGTCTGGTCACATCTAACAGCTTACAGTTTCTTTCAACTTTTCCATTCTTCCTCCTCCCCCACCCAAGTGTATGTTTCCTACTGGGTAATGTGGATTGCTGGACTGCTTTTCCTGCTGTTATTTCCCTTTTCTAGATAAATCATCCCACACAGATATGTAGTTTGCATTTGCAAATGAGCACAGATCAGATGCAAATAGCTCTGGAAAAACCTCCTCTGTAGATGCAAGAGCCTTAAAATATGGGCACAGTGGGAGTTCAGACATCTTTGCAGCTTCATCCATTTTGCCTTCCTTTGAAAATCTGACGTCTTCATATTTTGAGTGAGATATTTTATTTAAACAGATCATGACAGCATAATGCATTATGGCAAAGGCAAACTGCAAAGCTGACATCCATGACAGCTCAGTGGAGTAACTGGGAACTGACAAAACACCACGCTGAAATAGTGGGAATGACAGTTATGGGTGTCAATTGACACTCATCATCCCATTGTTTAAAAGGAAAAAGAGGGAATAATGGAAAAAGTATGGCTGTACAAATAACTTCCTCTGAGCTAAATGACCATTTGCAACTGATACTTGCATCATGATTATTTTGTAAACAACTAACAGATTGAGTCACCGATCTGAAAAACCAAAACAACAGTATTGATTGATGGGCAAGCAAGACACTACTTGTTTTTAAATTTAAGTTATGGTGACAGTAGAGAAGGAACATGTTGAAACAGAAAGGACAGCAGTTTGGATAACTTGACTGACATGTCCTTTTGAATGTAATTGTGCAGGTGGAAACAATACGCTGCAAGTATGGGTGGGTATAATTTTGTGTACTCCTACTTTCACTCTACTCAATCCCTCTCCTCCCCTGGATAAACAATGATAAGTAATTAGTCCATCATTCCTTAAGAGATACAGTCTTAACTCTAGGTACAATATAAATTGTTGCTATTATTGTTGTTGTTATTATTATTATTATTAATAATAATAAATACTACTACTACTACTACTACTACTACTACTACTACTACAAATACTAATACTAATACTAATACTAATACTAATACTAATACTAATAATAAATATTATTAACACTATGATTACTAGTTTTATTACTATTATCATAATCATCATCATCCCTGCCTATACTGCTGCTGCTGTTGTTACATATTCTACCTATCTATCTATTCATAACCAAATTCCAGACTTTATTCAAGAAATCCTGTCATTTAGAGGCGACACTCAGCACTGTGGCCAGACAGGATTTTGAAGCTTTTAATTCTGCAAGATTCATGTTTTCCAAGAATGACCAATCATTCATATTTCAGATTAATGTTTTCTGACAACACTCAGCATCTGTGTTGTTTCCATTCCTATTAGACATCTAATCATTTTTGTTTCCTTACCTCCAACCCGGGAGTTGTAGGCTACTCCAACTCCGCATTTTCTGTTGTTGGCTTGCATGGCAATTTCTCCTGCACACCGTGTCCCATGCCTGAATAAATACAGCAAGTATAAAGAACACATCATAACATCTTTGTTGTATTGTACAGAAAGACTCGTCAAGGACCTTGGTTTGTTAAAATTCTTCCTTTAAATGAAGGCAGTGCAGTTACTGAAGGGCTTTTGAGTTGTAACTACATGATGCAAAAATATTTACTTCACGTGACCTTCATTAAATATAATTTTACCTACTTAATGATCAAAGGAACATTTTCATGAGATGATAAATGCTTTCCTAAATCTCACTGTAGATACCAGTATTTTAGTAGAGTGCAAAAGCAGTGTAAAATTTGGGGCTAAGAAGCTGTCTTCAGACAGAAATATGATATAAGTATTTTTTAATCACACGTTTAGATACTTCTTTTTTATATGACTGCATTTATTTAGGATTTCAGAAAGTGAGCCTTTAAAGTATCCCCATCGCTAATTTTTTCTTGTTACAACTATTTTCTAAATCTTTTTTTTTTGCCATGGGTGGCTCTAATTCCACAATACAGAAAGCCTTCATAGGAGTGTCAAGGTAAGAGAGCTGTATTATGTAATGCCACAGATTGTTATTCAATGACATGCTTCAATACTTCTGGGCTGAATTCCACTTACTTATTAATAAAGATTAGAGGAAATACAGGTAGATTTAAGAGATAATGACATCACAACAAGAGGATAATGGCTTCTTTCTCTCAAATAACACTGTAACAATGTAGAAATGCCATTTTCCAAACATCTTATTCATGGGATTTTTATCCTCTAACTGATCTTTTTTTTTCCCATCTAGTGATTTATGTTGCCACTGTATTGTCTGATAGGAAACAGGGAACCAATGCATCAGTTTCTTGCTATCTGTACTGAGTAGTGGCATCCTAATTTGTTTAAGAAATTGACTTATTTTGTGTACCAGCTTCTAAGGAGGCCCCTCCTGTTCTCTTTCTTATGAAAAAAATATGTAACTGTACCACAATGGATGTGCCCAGGTCTGACAGACCCATCAGGAGACTTTTTTTTTTTTTTACATTCCCATTGCAAAGCAGAAAATTGAAGGAGAAATATGCCAGGCAGAATTACAGAATACACAGAGTCACATGAATGGATTGTTCCCTTCATCTTACAGGAACACACCAGTACCTTACACACACAAAGACACAAACAGATTCAGGACATCACAGGGAGATTACAGTTATAAAGTTCTTCATCTGGGAATTTAATCCCAGTGTTTATATCAATGTTATGTGAGAACATTTCTACAAACTGGAACACAGGAAGTTCCATCTGAACATCCAATAATGCTTCTTTAAGTTGAGGGCTACCAAGCACTGCTACAGGTTGCCCAGGGAGGTTGTGGCCTCTCCCTCCTTGGAAATATTCAAAAACCATCTGGATCATCCTGAAGCAGCAGGCTCTAGAGCTCCCTGCTTGAGCAGATGACCTTCAGAAGTCCCTTGCAAGCTCAATCATCCTGTGATTCTGTTACCCAAATTCTTCCTCTTATTAAATGATGGCCACAGGAGACATACATAGAAATTTCTGCACTTTTATCTTCTAACACACGAATTAATATGGTACTGTTTTGTTCTCTTCAGACAACTTCAAAGTTACTCACTTGTTTTCATTTGTTGGGTCATATCTAGGAAAGGGATCATGATCATTGTCATTGAAATCATAACTTGCCTTTGGGTCCTACGTGTAAAAAAAGAAAAGTCTAATTAATTCAGATAACTAGAAAAAGCACTTCTAAATTGTGTAACAAAATGGATTCTAGAGTCTGTGTTTATTTACTTGATGTGCCTCTCATTGGCAGCTATCAAGTTGGTAGAATTTGACGGCCATTAACAATTCCATAATTTTTTCATGGAGCTTTAATAATTTAGCATTAAACCACTACATACAAATGTGTCTGGGAACTAAATCTACTGAAGGAAAAACAAAACAGCAAAATACCTGCCCCACTACCATTGCGAAGTGACATTCAGCTTCCTGTGACACAGACCAGGTTCCAAATCATGCCTAAGGCAAATATTTCAGTCTCTGTACTGCAGGAGATGACTTACAGAATAGAAAATGAGCTGGGGAAGAGTGTCCGTTTATCAAATTTACAGCTGGTTAATCTATTCCGCAGCATTCTAATGCTCAAACTTACATAGTTAGCGTAGATGTCAGTGTGATTCCATTCCAATCCATCGTCTAGAACTGTGATGACAACTCCCTTGCCTGTAAACCCTTTTTGCCACACAGGAATAACATGGAGATCCAGTTTGGGCAGGGATGGAGTAATTCTTGTATCTTGCTGTGGGACAGAAGGGGTTATAATATGTCAGCATTTTATCCAGTGTATACCAAACAGGTCCAAAGTAATATTTTAAAGATGCTGCAAACAATCTCAGCCTGAACTTGTGCATTTTGCTCAAATTTTGCAAATACAAAACAAAAAATAGTTTCATCAAATACTTGTAGCACTGAAAGATTTACCCCACTGCTTGAGGATCCCTGAGGACTGCCTGTGAACAAAAAATGTCTTGTATTCTTGGTAAGTAGGCAGCAGAAACTGAAAGGAGTGGTGGGGATGCACCAATGGACCTTGGAACGCTGGGTTAATAATCAGACCTGCTAATGTTTGTTCTTTCCATTTGATGAGGAGCCAAGACAGTGCCTGCAGTACAGTGAGCTGGATTTCCTCCAAATGTGTTTTCTCCTCTGACATTAAAGTTAGCCAGAGCAAAATAATTAATGGATAAAACAATTAAGGTAGTTATTTGGTTGGGAACAACTGTGTTGAATCACAACTTTCTCTTTAATACCCTCATTGCTGTTCCTGTGGTAAATCAGCTGGAAGTATGAATCATATATAGCCTTCTCTTCCATAGCAAGTTTTTTGAAGAGTATCTCCTGAATGGATCATTTTCCCCCTCTAATACTAGATGTGTAGTACATACATCTAATTTAGAAAACTTGCTTACAGCCCCCATAAAAGCACAGATGTAAAAAGAAGCACTTTCTTTCTGTTTCTCTGTGCAAAATTACGTTAGCTGACGGCAGGTTTTTTAATGTCTTTGTTTCCAAAGAAATACTGCATAAAGTACGAGGCTTAGAAAAAGAAATTTGTTATGGGGATGGAATTTCTTTCATTTTTTTTGCTATCTGTATCTGACTGCTTCCATTCAGGAAATTATTTGAGGTTTCAACCTTTGTTCTCTTAAATCCACCAAATAATATTTTTTTCCTGGTGATGCATGAAGATACACTGGATAGAGCTAAAACTGTTGGCATCAACTCATAAAAATAAGGTAATAGTTATTCACGTCAAGGCAGAAAATATATTTTGGAAGAAAATGTCTAATGCAAATATGCATTTAATCAGAAAAATTCAATGTGCACTGCGAACGAGTGTAAGCAGCATGTTTTTGTTTCTTATGTGTGAAAACTAGAGGGAAAAGAAGTGAAAACCATAAATAGGTGGGAAAAGGAATTACGTCTCCTGGAGAGCAGAACATTGCCAGTTTTTTTTCCCCAGACTGCTTTTATGAACCCTGTGTGTGTTTCTGTATTTGTCTAAATACATCTCGGAAATGTCCTGCTTTTTTGGATACAGGCAAGGAAGCAAAGAGATATTCTGCTTGAAAGAAAAGCTACATTCTTACAGATAACAATTTTTTTTTTCTGTTGAAAAGGAGTCTCCAGGAATCTTCATGGGAATATTTTAGGCTATGTGGTTTATAATTTATCTTCCCTAGCTCAAATGAGGGAAAGCAGGATAGAGTTTTGTCTGATTTCTCTAATATGAACTGAGGAAAGGTATTTCCAGCCACTTGGGCCCTATTTGTGCTTGACTTTTCTTTTTGATTTGTTATACCCACCTTTAATCCCATCCCTGTTCTGAGTAAAAGCAATGAATCCTAGACTGAAGGTATGGCTAGATGCACAATGGAAACACAGGCTCTTGGAAGAAACCATGTAAAACCTAGATGATCAACTCTATTTCTCAATTGACAGATGCAGACAGAAGCTATGGAGCTCAGGATTTTTTTTTTTTCCCTGAGGTTTTGAGCATGTGAGTGAGATTAAGAGAACCTCTTAGATAAAAATCCTAGCCCATGTGGCTGAAGGTGCTTGTCACATGCACGTAGATGCTTTTGTTTTCATCTGGAGTATGCATTCTGCACTACCAATTTTAATAAAGAAATACATGTCCAGCTTCAGATATGATAATTTTCTTCTTACACGAAAACAGCAAATACTTAAAAATTATCATTAAAGTATTTTTTAACTGTTAACTGTTTGTGATATCAGCCCCCCCCACCCCATACTAAACAGCAGCTGAATTGGCATCTAGAATCTTTGTAGAAACAACACTCCACAGAAGATGGAAGTTTGCCTGAAAATGTTATGCGCAGAGACGACTCATTTTTACAGCACACGCTAACAAAAGGGAGTGTTCATTTATTCCCTTCAGTGAAATCGCTCTGATACTGGTAAAATAATGCAGCTGATGGCACAACCACCATCCCCAGTTCCACTAGGCAACAAATTCTTACCAGGTACCACTGCTGATTCCACATAGGGTCGTTGAAAAGACTTTCTGCCGAATCTCTCACGGAGGCACGCTTAGTTCGCTTCTTTTCGTACTGCTGCTCTGCCCATGACACCTACAGTTATTTGTGAAAAAACAACAAGTGAACCTCTTTAGTTTGGGACTTACTTAACCCAGAGCATTCCTCATACAGAGAAATTTTGGAGCCTAAAGCAAAATGAGCAACACTGGTACAGAGGATTATTTAAACTGTAGTACAGTGCAATTTGGGGAAGAGAACTTGGTGAAATCATGATATTATAGAATTAATTCACAAGAAATCATTAATTACAAGTTAACAAACAACTCCTGTGAGTGACACAAGGTGGGTTTTGACATCAAATAAAACCATGTAGTATGGCTAAAAGGTCATGTAAGCAATGGTGGCTGCTGAAACAAGGAAAGCCACAGCCTTCTTCCTTCTCCTACTTACCTTTTATTCACTCTCTATTGGGAGTTAAAAGGAAAGAAGAAAGATTATCTCTGGCTTTAGTCTTGCAACCATAATGATGCTGTTACTCACAGACCAGCTGGACCTTCAAGTCTCCTTCCTAGTGGTGTTTTGAAGAGTGGTCAATTAGTAAGCTATGAATAGTAGACTAACTCCATCACTGGCGTAATTCCACTTAAGGCAACTGAAAGCCAAAATGCTTCAGCATGCTTTGATAAATCATCAAACGAGCTGCACAGCCTTTGTGCACAGACACAGCAATCTCTAAGGCACTGGGTTGTATTTTAAGTGTGTATCACCCCTTGAATGTATTACTGAACCCAGTTGAAATGAAATCCTGATGATGATACCTCTCTCTGTGCCGTGTGCTCCTTTTGGAGAGGGAATCAAACATTATTTGTAGTTGATCCTTGCATGGTCACTCTGACACAGATAAGGTTGGTCTTTTTCGTCCCAAATTCCAGGCAGGCAAAGCAAACTCAGGTTCTGTAGATCGCCAAGATCCTGTGACAAGCCTCACGTGGAGTGTGCCTTGGATCTAACCTTTTACTTTCAAGCTCTGAATAGATTTTGTTCCTTTTATCTACTGTGATTGAACAGCTTTATGATCCTGACATCTATCACCATATATGAAATAATAATGACGGAGTAATTATGATTAAAAAGTATGATTTGATTAAAATGAAATTTTCTATAAAGCTTAAGGAAAATTCACTACAAGAACATAAATCCTTTTAAATGGTAGCTGTTTATAATTCTCTTTGCTATACATTTAGTCCTAAACTCCCTACAAAACTGGGTCATAGAAGATGAATATACCCATGCAAGTGTAGGTATTCTAAACTGCCCTATTGATATTTAGGGCCATACATACTTGTGCACACATTGGAGCAATTACCTCTGTCGCTCTTCCCTGCCCACAGGAAAGCTTGACCTCTTCACCACACAACAATTAGCAATTGAGAACTTCCATGGTTGTTATTTTTTTTCACGGTGAGCAAGTGCACTGAGGGAAACGAGCTGAAACTCCCAAGTACATATGTCAGGCAAACAAGCCAAATGTTTGTCACTCAGCGGCTGGGTGAAGTTCCAACCATCCATCTCCAGCAAAAGCTGAAGGCCCTGTGCCAAATCTCCCATCACTGATACATAAAGCAGTAAAAATAATCTCAATTCAAGTCTACTTGCAAGAAAGTAGATTTGGAAACTAGTGCAAATACTAGAAGAAGTTAGGTTAGGTAACCAGATAATTATATCCCTTCGATATATTCACAGCCTTTATCTGTTTTACAACAAACATTATAGAAGCAGATAAATATTCAGATCAGAGCCAAGTTTTACCACAGCTTTCACACTTAACATACCGTAAAATTCATGAGGGCGTTATACAAACAAAAACAGGATTCCCTTTTCTCTCCCTTTTTAAAGACTGAATCTAAATCTTTTTAAGTAGGCTGCTGCTGAACAAGGTCCCTGTGTAACTACACAACGTTACATGATTGCCTTGTGTTTATACACTTACATAATGCATAATTACATCTCATTTATTCACAGAGTTAATTTGCATACTGGATGGTAAATAAAAGGGAAATTGCAGTAAATTTAGCAAATCACCTGCATCACTTTGAAGCCCCGTTTCTGGATCTAAGAATGCAAGGTTGCAATAATGTCTGTTAGCAATGTAATACAATAATTTCCATTCTGCTACAGTTTTAGAATGTGATGTATTGAAAGCTCTCATTCCTCCCCATGTAACACATTCATTCGATGCAGCAAGCCCAAAAAAGGGAGAAACTGCACCCAAAACTCTGATCTTGAACATCGTACTACAATGACGTTGGACATCTGATCATATGTGTGGGCATAAATTGGAACCAGTTTACACTGAACCTGCAGGTCTGAACATCCCCAAGTTAGGATTATTTCAACTTTAACTGTTAAACCAAAGTTTGCAAGGAAATTGATGAGAGTGTACAGTTTTGAAACACAACAGGCAAAACAAACACCCTGTCTCACCACACAAGATATTTCCTCCTAGCTGACATCTAAAACCTCCAGATAGAAAATTACTCATTCTGAAGTCGTTTGTCCTTATATGATAATTTGCTGGGTTTGACAACTAGGTTACTTCACGTTTTGGACAGCTCATATTGTCACAGTGATTGCTGCAACAATACTGATCTTAAAATCAAATGTTGTCGTTGTGACATTTCCCAGAAAATAGTTTGTAAGAGAGGCTGACAGCTTTCTGGTCTGCTCTTTAAATTTGTCATGCACCCCTGTTTTTCATTATGCTTACAAACAGAAATGCTTCTGTCTGAAATAAAGCCAAACAAGGAGCCTGCTTCACCAGCGGGTTGTACCTTAGACCCCTGGCTCTCCAGTTTGCCTGTTCTCTGATTGCAGTGGCATATCATTTTAACAAAAGACTGCAAGTCTGGAATGTGTGATGGATCCTTTGAGAAGGGATTTTAGCTTGTTGTAAAAGCCAACCTAGCAGAACCTCAGCCCTTTTCCCCTACTTCTTTTTATTTTTTTACTTAATATTCAGTCACTTTAAATCAAACCTAATTCACATGGTAATTGCACAGACGTGGCCTAATTAAACTTAGTGCTTCTATGGATTTTTACTTTGAATCCAGCCCTGTGGTTCCCTGTTCACATTTTCATCAGTGGCACATCAACGTATGAAATTCCGGGGCTGCACATCTTAACTCTTAATTTGGAAAGCTCTTCCAAAATACGTGGTAAGGGAGGGTCAAATTCTGCCTGTGAGTGACAGAATAGTCAAGCATTATTCAGCATGAGTATGGATGGCTGAATATTTTAGATTTGCAAAATGAGGAAGGCCTGCCTGTGACCTCATTACGAAGCTAGCGGTAAGGAGACAGAATAAGAAAAAGATTTAAAAAAAAGAATAAATTTAACACTCACCCGCTCATCATCAGAAAGTCTCTTAGTGATGTGAATGGCACTTCTTCGGGACCGTCTTGGGTGACTCTTATGCCTGAATAAGTAGTGGTTTTTCAGTGATCCAATCTGTAAGACACAGGCATGCTTTAATTATTAGGAGGTATTTCCCCACTGCGAGCAAGTACCAATAATCAAAACCTGAGTGAATTCATGCTGCCTAAAAGACAAAAGAGCAAGAAACCAGCCTTTAGATATTTTAGTCCAAACAAGGAAGCACTCTTCAAGTAAAAAGTGCTTCTCACAGCCTGTATGCTGTTGGAAGAAGCCGGGGGAGTAATTTCATTTTGGCTGCTCAAGTGCAGTCAGTACTACTACAGTACTCAAGTTACACAGCACCTGTGCTAGTGACCACTACACTCCTGGACACACCTTGGCACGGCCACATTTCGGTGGGCAGACTGCACCTGTGGTGACACACCAGTTTTATCTGCTTTTCCTGGGTTTCAGCTGGACAGGTGTGAAAACCTTTGCATGGCATCAGACACCTCACTACGGGGCTGGGTTGTACAAGCGCCCACCGTGGCAGCATTTTCACTTGCTCAGTAGCCGGCCACCGGCAGCTATGGGTGCACCCCGCTGACTTCCAACACCCCATTCCCCTAAGGACGGGCTGTTTGAAGGCTGTGGGGACGAATGCACCGACCACAAAGGCAGAAGGACCAAACCCACAGAGGTGGGATCACACCTACAGGTTTGGGAGTCGGGAGAACACGGCCGTGCCCGGACGCGGGGCTGGACAGGCGGCCAGAGGGGGCTGCCCACAGGCAGCACCGGGAGCACGGAGGGGAGCTGACCGCGACCTCGGCCACGGGGCCGGGCCGGGGGCAGCGGGGTCCCGGCGTTGGCGGACGCCGTGCCCGGCACAGGACCCCCCCCGGGAGGTGAGACGAAGCTGTTCCCTCCCGGCGGTTACTCATCCCTGACAACGCTGACGTCACGGCATCCCAAAAAAGCGCCCGAGGGATGGCTGGAGAGAAGCCCCGCGATGGCGATGGAGCCGGCGGAGGCGAAGGCAGCGCGGGGCCGCAGCCGGGACTGTCCGTGCCCTCCTCTCGCCCGGACTGCCGGGGGAGAGCCGGGCACCCTGCCCGGTCCCCTCTGGGACAGTGGGCTGCCCTGCCGGTCTCTTCAAGGGAGAGCAGGGTGCCCTGCCTGGCTGTGTCCGATCTCCTCAGGGAGACCCAGGTGCCCTGCCTGGACCCCTCCAGGGACAGCCGGAGCCCCCGCCCGACCCTGCCCAGTCTCACCAAGCAGAACGGGAGCGCCCCGCCCGCTCCCGTCAAGGAGAGCCGGAGGTCTCCGCCTGGTCCCCTGAGGAAGAGCAGAGTCGCCCTGCCCCGTCCCTTCTGAAAGAGCTGTCCCTGGCTGGGCGCCAGGGGCAGAGCCGAACCCTGGGAGGCTGCGGTGGGGCACCGGGAGCTTTAAACTCCCCGGAGCCCCGCGGGCAGCAACCAGGCACAAGTTTGAGGGAGAGGGGAGGGAAAGAGCCTCGCGGGATGGGAAAGGAGCCCCGTCGCGGAGCATCCTGCAGGATGCCCGGAGCCCCCCGCCCGGCCGTACCTGCCCCACCAGGTCGTAGTCCAGCTCGTCCGCGATGGCTCTGGCAGCGTCGGGGCCGGCCGGGATCTCCGCTGCCCACTCGTTGAGGAAGAGCCGCCCGGCGCTGCCTCCTCGGGGCAGGGACCAGGCTGCCAGGAGCACGGCCAGGGCCGCGCACCGGCCGGCCCAGCGCCGCCCGGCCATGGCCGCGGGACGCGGGAGGGATGCGGGCGGGCGGGATGCGGGCGGGATGCGGCGCTGCGTTGCTACGCGATAGCGGGGAGCGGAGCCCTGCTTGCTTGCCTGCCGGCGCGGCTGCCCGAGGCTCACAGACCCTCCGGAGCCGGAATGGAAATGAGTGTTTACACGTCAAAACGANGCTCCCTGGACTCGGGGGGCCGGCTCGGTGCCGGTGTGTGAGCGTTTCCATCATTGCGGGTGACCGAGCCCGAGCCGAGGTGCAGCAGGAGCGCGGACCCCGCCCGCCCCTCGCACCCATCCCTTCGCGGGTGGTTGTTCTAATCCCCAGCCCGCGTCCCCTCTGTCCTCTCGGAGCGAGGGCAGAGCGGGGCGAATTCAGCGGGTTTTGTTCTATTGGGCTTCCTAACCCGGGACCTCGCGGGCGGCAGAGCCCGATTAAGTGTGTATTGTCCCCCGACAGTTCTGACACACCACAGACGTGCTGCCTTAACGGGCACCGCTGCACACCCTGATGGTGATGGGCAAATATATTTATCCTCAAATACAGTCATTAATTTTGTACAATTTCTCATTTAAAAATGATTTCAATTTTTATTCTTTTAATCGCATCCAGTTGCCTCTGCACGTTGTACTTTTTCAGCAATTACTTCAATTTGTTAAGCACTTATTTCCATATTTTCATTTTACATCTGCATTTCCCGAGCTCCTTCAGTTTTATTTAACATTCCCTCTACCCTTTCATTGTCTTTTCATGTGTTAGAAAATGCTTCTAAAAGTTTCCTAATGTTTTCTAAATGCTCTTTGCCTCTGAAACTGAACCTTTTAGCAGCTTCACTTTATAATGCATTTTATTTCATTGCTTGATTCTTCCAGCTTTTAAACTGTAAATTTTAATTAGCTGGTTAATAGATCTGTGCCTCAATGCTGTGCTTCCTTCTGTTTATTATGGAGTGACAGATATGCCTGCCCTACTCGTCATTGGATTCTAAAAGGGGAAAATAACCAAAACATAAATACGAAACAAAGAGGAGAGGAAAATACTTTAAAAGACCAGTGTTTCAGTGTCTGACAGTTCAACCCCAGACATCATTATACCAGAGTGGATATGGTTCTGAGCATCTCCGTGGATCCCCAGGGATCAGGGGACTGTAACCACTGCCACTGCTGTGCCAGCTATGAGAGTAGGAGCCTCAAACAACAGGAATATGAATGGATCTAGGAGAGGGAAAGGGTGAATGTGTAGTAAGTACACAAGAAAGGCCAAGAGAGTATCGATAAATACTGATATAGAATAGAATGCTGATAAAATGACACTACAGCACCATCCTGTTTTTCACCCAGGCTTGCTTTCTGCAACATGGTGTAATGACAGGTCAAGGTTCATCAATGCCAAGCCAGCAACAAGAGCATGTGGTTCCAGTTCATTTTAATTTATTTTATTCTCTGCATGATTTTCTCAGTGTTCACTGCCAAAAACGTATTTTCTTCACTTTCCTGGACAGATGCCTTAGAGATCCCTCTGTTCCATTTTTAGCATTGTTTCTGAGGCTTTATTTAAATGTGGCCATCTCACTGAGAAATTTCTGATTCCATGCAGGTTTTTCCTGTGCAAGTGTTACCACCACTGTTCTACTCAAAACACAAAGTGCTTTTTACCTATTATTTCTCATCACTGAGACTGCAAGCTGGCATGGCTTTTTTATTACATTATTTATTCAGGAACTGTGCAGAAATATTGTCTCCATACAGAAATGAAATCAGTATATGTATGTATGTATGTATGTATGTATGTATGTATAATGACAATTTATATCCTCAAGTGTTTAAGCAGGGGTCAGACCATCTACATCCATAGGAGTGTTTTGAAAGGCTAGGTACTCTTTTATAAATGATTCATTCATTCCCATGTGTTTGGTTCTTAAGAAATCGGTCTGTGCAGGATGATGGGCTGTGTACAGAGTTCTGAACTGTGCTAGAGAATGAGTCTGTGCTACATGGACTTGGTTATGTCATCCATTCAGGAAAGATACTGTCCAATGCACTACATTCCCATCTAATAATAGCACAATAAATAGGAACAGCTTGCTCAGCAGCATCAGGTGGAGTCAAAGATAATTGTTTAATGCTTCATAAACAATTTAGGTTTGTTGTTTATCAGTGAAATATTTATTTAGTCCCTGCTACACCCAGTGGTATTCTGCCTGAATGTAAAATCAGAAACAAGCACAAGGCTGGTTATGGAAATATTATTTCTTCTTTATAACTTCAGTTTAACATGATATTCAAGGTAGACCTGCTTCCAGGGGATCTACATCCCTGTAAGGACCTGGTGCAGAAGTTTTTTTCAGTGTGTGGTAGCTCAGTGGGAATCATTGCATTTCCCAAGCAGAAATATCCCCTTGTAGACCTAGTGCAAAATGTTCCTCTGCACACTGATATCCATGAATAGAGCATGTAATACTGAGGAGGAAATCCTAAGTCACAGGGGCTAGGAGTTTAACTGAGCGGATTTTTCTTCCTTGTTGTCAAAGGGCATGCAAAGGTTTGAGGTTGTAGCTGTGTTTTTTGTACCCACATTTCTGATCCTTCAAAGACTTGTCCACGAAAAAGGGAGACAGGCTGCTTTTGAAAACACCCTATTTCCTTGATTGCTAGTAGACATAACACATTTAAACCTAATAATCCTTATTCAAAGTTCAAGTCTGTAACCTCAAGCCCAGCTCTCTGTTGGCTGCTGTGGCATCTCTCCAGAAACCCCTTCCTGGCGTGGGGATCACTCTCTGTAGCTGGTACCCTGTGGCTTCACCACGTCCACACTGACAACAAACCCATCCCATCAGTCAGAACTGTACAGTGGGGAAGGTTGTGGGAGTTCAGGAGCCTCAACACCTCTGAACAGTGGCCATAGCCCTGTGAAATTTATCTATTCCAGGGTGGGAAGCACAGGCATGAAACTCTGCAAGCCGTGAATTGAGAAAGCTGTCACTGAAATGAGAGCACCCCAGGAAGGGATAAAGTAAGAAAGATGCATTTCTTCTTCTTTGTGCACCTTGTAGAAGAGGAGCAACTGTCTTCTTGCTGAGGCAATCAAGGAAAGAGCATAGATAAACAGGAGCGGGGCGTAAGGAAAGCCAAAGGCAGGTAGAAGCACCATGTTTATCTGCAGAAAATTCAAAAGGGTTCAGGAGGATGCCCCTGTTTTATTATCTAATTATGTTGCAAGTATATTTTGGATGAAGAAAGAAATTACATAATGACATTTTCTTTTGGATCAGGGACAATGTAAAAACCAGAGAGAAAATTAATCTCTGATGTCATATCTTGATCAGCCCATTTGATTTTGTAAGATCCAGCCAAGCATATTTTGTCTACCCACAGAGCTTCCTTTCAATATGTAAACTGAATTTATATCAAAATATTGGTAGTTCTTGATGGGGAAGCAATAAGCCCTCTCTGTGGGAAACTGAAAGAGGCGTGTTTAGGAGCAGGAGGAACACATCCTGAGCAAGTCACTGAGTCTCTTCACACACCACTGGATTGACAGAAAGAGATAAAACCAGGTCTTGACTCTGGGAATCTTCCACCACCACAGACAGCCAAAGCAGAGACTTGTCCTGTCCACTGCAAGCCTTGCTGTGACAGGAAGAGTGATGCAGAGACAGAGACTCATGCTGGGGGAACAGACCAATGCACAGGGATCAACATTCAACCCAGTCCTAGACTAAGAATTTTGGCTGCTGAGTATCACCAGCCTTCACCTCTTAAGGGTGGCCCTCCAGCTATTCTGCCACCTTTCTTCTTTTATTTCTCCCACAAGTGCATTCACCCAGGAGAACAAAATCTTGCAGAAAACCTATTACATGAAGTGACCACTGATATTTCTGCCTGCAGCTCCTTCCAAAATCTTCCTGTTATTAGCACTGCAGGCCAGTAGGTCTCACACAGCTGTTGGGACCTAAATGTTTTTTCCAATGCAAAACTTCAGGCTGTAAAGTATAAAACCAATCAGGAGCTGATATTACTTTACTGATTCTATCTGGAAGGTCAGGTTTGAGGATGCTAACACCATTCAAATGGGAATTTGTGTTATATGTGGCTTTAATTTGCTAAGTCAGAGCCCCACGTTTTAAAATAAGAGTAGCTGGAAATGCAGTTTGATGCCTGAAGTGCTCATGGTGGCTGCTGTAGTTTAATTAGCTAAATACTGAAAAGGGCTGTGCTGCTTGTATTTAATTTGGCTGTGGACTGAAGAACACTCTTGAAACCCACTCTTCTGCAGTAACGCTATTTCTTTTTCCGCAGGAGCCAACACTGCAAAGCAGTTGGAGGACGGCATAAAAGAGGCCATATGTGCAGGCAATCACAGAGGATTGGGGGAACACCTGTTTTTCCATCAATTACAGCCTGCGAGCTTGCGGGGCATGTTTATTCTGGGGGCATTACATTTGCTTGGGTAATAGCGCGTAACACATTTCCAGTTTTACAGCAGATGAACCCCGAGAAGGAGCTAATCATGTCTGTACAAATGAAGCACAAACAATGCCCTCCCGGCCATACACGTGGTTAAACAGGGGCCCTAATGATACCAGGCGGCTCCCGGGGCCAGCAGGAAGCAGTTGGGGAACAACCACCCGTTTGTGGCCACCTGGATAATTCTGTTTGCTCTACGGCTGAAGCCAATCCGAGTAAAAAGCCCTGGGAAAAATGCATAGGTGGGACTCTGTAGGAGAGGTGGAAACCCCAGAGAAACAGCAATAATATCTCTATTTGATAAGGACAAAGTCCAACTCAAGTATTTTACTGGTGGCAATAGAAACAGGCACTACTGGAGTTCATAGTCTGGGGTTTTTTTTGTAATCCTGGTAGAAGAGGTGATCAAAGAAAGGAAATATTTTAAGGGAACATTTTATTGCCTTTATCTACAAATCTGACATTTAAAAATTCTTCTCACTTGTGTTACACTTTTAATCACATTTTACTCACGGTGATGATTTTGTCCTCACTTGCAAGTTCTTCAGTAAATGCCTATAGGAGGACAAATAAATTCATAAATTTGTTGTTGATTTATTTTAATAACAGCATAATTAATATTTAGCCTTGATGAAAATATTTCCGAGAATTCAAAATTACTGTTTTAGTTACACGTTTATTTTAAAGGGGGTGGTTTTGTGTGAGTATTTTTAGAAGACTAAGTACATTGATTAATTATTTTAAATGGCTCTTATGCAGTGTTCTTCCTCTTCATGTTCCATTTCAAGTAGGATGAAACAGAGAAAAGACCAGAAAGAACAAAGAGCATGAATACATGAGAGAAGAGAAAAAATATATGGAAAAACAGATTAAACCCCACTCAGAGCTATATAAAAAGCTGTGTTTAAAAAATGTCTCATCTTTCTCTCTCTTTTCTTTTTGAACTAATAAGTGAGTAACAAAAAATGACAATAAATGATTATTTTAGGTTAAAATTTCCAGAAAGCTTTCTTTTTGAGGCAAAGGTAGTCTTGCTGAAGAAAACTGGGAGAAACTAAATTCCCTACAAAACCCAGTACTGGGTCTATAACGTACACAGACAAGGGAAAATAATCACAGAACAGAACAGGATGACCAAGGCTGGAAAAGACCCTTAAGATGACCAAGTCCAACCCAGCACTGCCAAGCCCAACAATCAGCCACGTCCCTAAACTTGTTTAAAGTTGGTCTGATGTCTTCAAACAGCACAAAATTCCTCTCCTTATTGTTTCACTGCTGAAAACACTTAACTCTGGCTTGTGTTATGCCAATGAGGAATAAGTCTAACCATCCTTAAACTGTAATTAAAACATCCCCATGTTGGTTTGGCCAATACAGCATCAGGCTGCAGATAAGCCAGGCTTGTGCTTGGGTTTTGCTGCTCCTTGGGGCAGTATCTCAAGCATCTGTGCTACACAACCTACCCTGCTGGGTGACACTGGGCCACACATCATGCTTTTGGGAGCTTTTTGATGTTTTTGGACACTTTTGGATGCTTTCGGATGCTTCCAAGGGCTGCCTTTGTATTTTTATCTAATAACTCAAGTGCTGCTTTCTATCAAACTATTACAATATGTCTTCAAAGGTACAAGAGTTTGGGCTACTGAAGAACCACTGACAGCTGGGAAAGATCTCTTTAAATATTCTTTGAGTCCAGGTTCAGCTATGATAAAGCAATGGCCTTTCAAACTAAACCACTCAGCCCTGTCCAAAGGTGATAAAGACACAAAACCAGCCCTTCTGTTTGTGTGTCATGCATGCTGTTGGAAGCGTTTTTACCAGTGCTGTGGCAGCCAAGTAAACTACAATTTTCAAGGATAGGGTATGCATTTTAGAAAATGCTTTAATGGTGCGGCAGCAAATTCAGAGGTTTTCCACAGTGGATCAGCATAGTCACGCACCCCTCCATCTACCACTGTTCCGTAGAAGGACCTCTAGAAGGACCAGGTTCCCTGGGACTCCACTGTCTCCTCATCAGAGACTTTTCCTGAACCCAGAAAGGAATGCCGAGTATGTTTCTCTTTTATCATGTACACACTCATCCCATTAAAGATGCCTGGATCTTGCTGTGCTGGGCTCTGCATCTGTTCTCTTGCTGAATTCTTTTCCCCAGATGATTTTCTAGTGGGGTTTTCAAAAACCTTCTGCACCGCAGCAAATATAAGCCCAAAATAACACAAAACCCTGAGGTGTCGCCCTAAATAAAAAGAGTATAAAGTGCTAAAGGTACAAATTTATTAAATATCTTCATATGTGTGGTGGGCTGACCAGGACTGGCTGCCAGGTCTCCACCCTGTTGCTCTCTCCCTCATCCTCCTCAGAAGGGTGGTGGGAAAGAAATAAGCAGCAGCAGCTCACGGGTTGAGATGAGGACAGGGAGATCACTACTTGCCAATTACTGTCACAGGCTAAACAGAGACGACTTGGGGAAAATTAATTTCATTTAACTAATTCAATTTAATTGACAATAATTTATTACTACTTGAAAATAAGGGTAGGATGGTGAGAAGCAAAGATGAGAAGGAAAATGTGCTTCCCACTTCATGGGCTGAAATATGTGGTCCTGTGATTAAGTGTCCTGTGCCACAGCCAATGGAGCTGCTCTGGCCCTGCTGACCTCAGGGACACTTCTAAGATTAAGAGGTGTTCTTAGAGGTCTCCTCACCACTCTGTTGGGACTTGGCTGTGTCTGTCCCAGCATTCAGCATCATTAGAGGGGCATGTTTGAGACAGGGACCCATGTCATCAATAAGTACAGAGGAAGGAGCTGCTGTCTTCCCCTTCAATTTTTGTCCGTGGCCTTTCAGCTTAGAGGTGGTTTCACCATCTCACTTTCTCATGTCCTCCCATTGGTCAGCAGGAAGAACAAGAGGATGGCACCTGGATCTGATTTTTCCTTCCAGTTAGGAACAGGAAGGATCTGGTCAGGAATTTGAGATAAAGACAGCAATTGGGAGAGGCAGTGGAAAAAACTTGGACTGGAAACACCCAGAAGAATGGGATAATTGTGGGGAATATTTTATTGTTGCAATGTTGTGAGGGGCCAAGCACTGGAGTTTTATCATGTTTGTAAATTGGCCACTTTCGTTGGTGCTGCGACGGCATAACTTTCATTTTGGTGTGGGGAATATTTTGGTGTGAGGAATATTTCGGTGTGGGGAGAGGTGCAGAAGCTCACTCTCAGTCGGGAGCTGTGGCTCATGGAGAGGACCCACACTGGCACAGGCTTATCTGGGGAACTGCAGCCCAGGGAAGGGGCCTGTGCTGGAGCAGGAAGGAAGTGTGAGGAGAAGGGAGTGTCAGAGGCAATGTTGTGAGCTGATGGCAGTCTCCATTCCTCACTGCCTCACGTTGCTTGGGTGGGAGGAGGTAGAGTCAGCAATGAAGGGTTGAAGTTGAGCTCAGGGTGAAGGGGGAAGGCTTTTTTAGCTTCCAGCTTTGTTTCTAACCATTCTTCATTTCTACTTGGCACTGATAAATTAATTTTCACCAAGCCATGTCCGTTTTGGCCATGATGGTAGTGAGTTTGTGAAACCCCTGTTTTTATGCTGATCCATGAGCTTTTCCATCTCATTTCTTGCCTGCTGCATTGAGGAACAGGAATGAGAGAGCAGCGGGGTGTATGTCTGTCTGCCTGCCAACCGTGGCCAACCCACCACAGTCCATTTTGATGACAGTCTGGCTGGGATGGAGGTCACTTTCCTCATAGCACCCTGTATGATGCATTACTGTGAGCTGTGGTGCCCAAACCACATTGAGGTTTTCTCTCTCTTTCCTCCACCCTGCTCCAAAGCCAGTAGTCTGGAGGTTGTATGGAAGTTAGGAGGGAACACAGGGATATTCAATCTGACTGTGGGGGTATCCCATGCCTTATGATGTCAGGCTCAGCAATAAAAGCTCAGGGAAAGGAGGAGGAGGGTGGGATGCTAGTGATTATGGCATTTGTCTTTGCAAGTGGCCATTAACCAAGCTGAGTTTCTGCTTCTCAGGAAGCAGCTGGACATCTGCCTGCCAGTGGGATGTGCTGAATGAATCCTTTATTTTGCTTTGCTTACGTGGGTAGCTTTTGTGTTGCTTAATAAACTCCATTATCTCAACTCGTGAGTCTCTTTGCCTCCCTTTGAATTTTTTCCTCCCCGTCCCCCGGCAAAAGGGAATGAGTGAAAGGCACGGGGGAAGCTTGGATGCTGGCTGGGGTCAGCCCACTGCAATGTGTCATCAACATCTATAAATTACCACAGAGGTAATGTATCTGGTGAGATTTAGGATTTATAACATTTGCAATGAAAGACAGGGCAGCCAAGAAGAGACACAAGACCCCTTCCCCAGCCGTACTGTCTCAGCATCGTGTGCTGGCACATGAGAGAGCTGATATTCCCCCACAGCAATGCAGAACCAGGAGCTATCCAAGAAGCAGTGAGCAGGGCTGGTGGGGTACAAAACGAGGTGCTGCATGCTTTAAGTGGGCAGGAAAGCTATCCTTAGGCACATGTACTGGCATTGCTGAATTTACTGTGTAACCTGAGCCCAGCTCTTTGGGGTTTTTTTTTGTGTTACACTCCATACAGTGACTACCAGCTACCTGAAGAACTATTTCCTTTGCCATCTACAAAAGAAGCAGCTTTGTGTGCCACTGGATGTTTTATTCTCATCCTGTATTTGAGGGAAGACACAAAAGAAGGAGAAGCATGTATGTCTTAAAAAGCACTCCCCACATCACCTTTCTTATGCCAAACAACCACAGAAATTTATTCCTCCTGCAGAGAAAAGACATGTTGGGATTTCCCCGGCTACCACAGCTGGGTCCAGGGAAGAGCAATCTGCCATCCTTTCCTCTAAAAAGGACAATTTGGGCAGAGCACAGAGCCACAGGCCTGGGGAAGACCTTGCAGGACAAACAAAGCTGACCACGTAAGCAAAGAAAATTCAGCTCCCAACAAGCTAAAGTTAATTCCAGTGACAGCTGAAAACATTAAGCATCTTCCAAGATGATGGTGTCTAGCCACAGGCAAAAATGTCCTTCCTGGGGAACACAGTCACTCGAGTATCATCAGAAAAGAGATGTAAAAGGTTAGTGAAGTCAAAGCACGTGCATTTGAAACTTCAGTCATCTCACACAAATGTTTCAGTAGTCCTGCAAAAGCCACCAGACTGGGTGTAAAACAAAAGGTATCCTGCCAAAACATTGCTGGGGAGTTGAAAGGAACTACATAAATAGAAATACCTGGGGTTTTTTGGAATTTTACATAATATTTAACAAGCCCTATTCTCTGAAATAAGCTGTTATGGACAGTGCTTTTCTAAGCTGCTTTCCATCAACCCATCTCCTTTGTCTTCAGTTGCCTCTCATATGTTTGAACAGACATCACATAAAGATGTATTTAATCGCATTAAAATCAAAGCCTTTTTTTAGATGCAAGCAAGTCTTCCACTTAGTTCCCCACAGATCAAATACTTCAGGTTTGTATTTTATTGTTCAAATCATCCAAGGTAAAACAGTTCCATCCAAGATTAATAACAGCAATATTTCTGGAAAAGGTTATCCTGAATCATATTGCTGGATGTTTTTGTATTTTTATATAACCCACATGAGATCCTGTTGCTAAGCAGAAAGCAAAATCAATATAGAAGGCAAGCCATACCAGCTCATCTTTGAATTGCTGTAGACATTTCACTTTCTTGTAACTGCTTCTCTTTTAATGGTTTTCTCCCATAAAAATCTGACTTGACTTTGTGACTAGTATTTTATATTTCACCATATTCTAGAATATATCAAATAAGATGTTGTGCTGTTTGGCTTAAATGTACCATTTTGACGAAACTGCTAAGACAGCCTTCATTATTAAATGACCCTCTCTAACTAACAAATGAAATGGGATAAATTTTAATTAGAGATTCCTTCATCTACTCTGCCAACATTGGTATGGCTCTTTCTCCTCCAGCCAAATCACAATAACTTTTGCTGAAATTCTATATTGCAGAAAATGCTTTATTTTCAGTCGCAAGAACCACTTAAAAGCTTGGTCTCCATGTAAAGTAAATAAAAATGTCTTTGCTATTTTTAATTTATTTGATTTGATTTGATTTGATATTGTTAATAGAATGCAATTGGTGAACAATCAATGTGCTGTGTTGTAGCTGCCAGGAAGGGTCATGCAGATGAGTGGAGCTCTTCCTCCATAGCTCATCCTTTCCCCTGCTTGTGAGTCTGGCAGAAATGTCCTGTTTAGCCCAGCACATGAGATGTATGTTATAGTCCCAGTAATTTTAGCCATGTTTCCTTTGCAATCATAGAATCAGTTGGATGGGAAAAGCCCTCTAAGACCATCAAGTTCAACCCTGACCCAGCAGTGCCAAGCCCACCGCAGAACCATTTCCCTTAGTTCCACATCTACACGTCTTTAAACCACCTCAGGAATGGTGACCCCACCACTGTCCTGGGAAGCCTGTTCCAACACTTGACAACCCCTTTGGTGAAAAAATTTCTCCCAGTTCCAAACTCAACACTCCCTGGCAGAATCTGAGGGCATTTCCCCTTGCTCTATTGCTTCCAGATGCTTATTCTCCATGGGGTCTGGACTAAGATGATTGTTTTGGTGCACTGTGTAATATTGGCTCATGATAGGACAGTGTTGCTGGTTGTGAAACTCACCTTGACTATGCATTCAGTACTGCAATCACCTTCATACTTCATGAGTCATCTGTTGGAAACAACTTTCTACATCTCCATCCTTGCCTGAGGAAACAGGCATTGACAAAGCCACTGGAAAAATGACACGAGCCCCCCAGACTCTGGACGCTACCCCTGCCAAGTGTGAGGGAAATGTATCCTGAGCTCTGGTTGTGCTGAGCTCCTCTTGAACTGTGTCATCAGTCTCTGGGATGTGCAGATTCTCTGTTCCAGTGTCCAAAACTGGTCTCCAGGCCTCGTTTTCTGTCACTCCACCAGGGTAACAGGAAAGTGGGTCTCATTTGGAAATTGTCCTGCTGGGTGGGCTTTGCTGAGAGTGTGAAACGCAGCAGCTCTGTGGCCACATGGTGCTGCTGGCAGAGCTGGCTGCTGCCTACTCAATGCTCAGGTAGGCACCAGGGCTGCCTTGCTGCACTGCCAGAGCCATCTCGAGGCTGACCTGCAGGCCAGAGGTGCTAGTCAGCTGGAAGCTGCTGCAGGACTTGCCGCAGGGCAGCGCCGTGAGCTGGCAGTGCAGCGAGTGGGGCAAAAGCAGCCAGGCAGATGCCACCAACATTTGGACCCAGAGGGCAAATTTCTGTTCCTCTCACATTTACACATTGCTCAGATGGCACCACTGACTTCCCTCTGACAATCTGGCAGCTGCCTGGGCACAGTTCCACAGCAGGAACCCAAAGGGCACATTCCCCCCGTGCTCAGAAACCCTGTTGGGAAGGTGTGCACCACCTGCTCGAGACCACGGAGAAGGACATTCTGACAGCACTGTCTGTGCCACGTGGACCTGCATGGCTCATCTCTGCCCACTGCTCTCTGCACTGCTCTCTGAGCTGTGGACATGCCTTAAATGACCTCCCAAAACTGATACCAGCACAACCAGCTGCATGGTCCAGCATGGGCAACGGCGTGACCGGAATGGACAGTGGCATCTCAACACCTGGGATGGCACCTGAGTGGCCACAGTGCTCATCCTCAGCCATGCCAGGGAGGAGGCTGGACACAGAAATGTTGCTGCCTGTCTGGTGTGTGTACCCAGACTCTGAGCTATGGGGACACTCGTGCTATCACACTGCACGTGCACTGCCACGTGGTGTGAAGCTCTGGACAAACCCAGTCAAACAAACAGCCTCGGTCCAGCCTCTCCCTCTGGACAGCAGGATTGACAACCACACTGCTAAATCTCTATTCTGTTGCAAGAATCAACTGCTTTACTTCTTTAAGCTGGAAATTCCTCTTAGCACTTGTGGGGGAAAAAAAAAACAAACGCAACAACCAAACCAAAAATATTCCATTCTGAATACCCAGAACAGAAATAAATGTCTTGTGATTGAGCAGATATAGCGCAGCTTTTGCTGGATTAAAAGGATGATTAATTCATACACTTTATACTTGTACAAGTTATTTCGGAAAGAGCGTGAGCAATATATGCCTGGAAATTCCCAATTAGATTCAAGAGCATGTTGGAGTGAGCAAGCCCACGCCCACAGGAGCAGATGTTTGTTTGCACTATCACAGTGTCATGTATCACCTACCCAACTGATTACAGAGATAAGAGGGGTGATTAAATGGCGCTGAGGAATTCAAAGTGACAGTGGCATTCATTTTAACATTACACTTCTCAGAATAAACGGTTCTTGAAGAAAATTTCAGAACAAAATGCCAATATGAGAGAGAGAGAGAGAGAAGAAAATTCTAACCTTATTTCCTGAGTGGATGTTTCTGTGCTGGTAATTTTCTCGGAGCTAAAAAAAAAAGGGGGGGTCGGGGGAGTGTAGAGGAAAATGGAGAAAAAAAGACTTTGAACGTGGAGTCAGCCACCAGATAGTTTTCTGGTGACTTCTGTGGGCTTTACTAGGTTGGAGATGGTCTCTGATGTGATTCCCTGGCCTCTCTGGCATCCTGGCATCCAGCTCCCCTTCTGGATTTTGGGGCACTTGTGTGTCTGCTCCTCTGTTCATGTGTTACTACTTCTCTTGCCTTGCCTTGCCTTGCCTTTCCTTCCCTTCCCTCCTTAAGCTGATGAAATTTAAGAGGTGTTGGGTAAGAATCTTGGTGATTTTTCGGGTTCCACAGAATTTCTAGGACCAGCATGCCGGCTCTTATTTTGGAAAGAAAGCCAAAAATCATAGATCCGTTTCAGCCGAATAAAACAATGACATCTGTTCTGGTTTTACATGCTAAGAATATCATAAGGAGAAATCCCAATGTTTTTTTAATACATACTCTGACAGTGTCCTATGATTTCTTTCGGGAGAAGGGCAAGTTAAGAGATAAAGCACTAAGACAGCATGATTCATCAACTTACTCTTTACAGGGAACAGAATTGTTATGTCTCTTTTATTCAGAGGGAAACTGGAGGAAAAGGGAGATGCCGTGACAGTGCAGGGACCATGCAGCCAGCCAGACAAAATCTCAGCATCCCAGGGGACAAGCCAATGCTTTATCCAGATGCTGAGTTAATGTAAAAAATCCAGAGTTGGTTTCATTCCTCATATCCATTGCAAGCCAGTTTTCAAGCATTGAAATAGCTTAGTTAGCTCTTAATTTTTCCTCTGGAGCAAGTTGTTTTTTGCCCCCTGAAGGGAGGAGAAGGTGGCTGTTTACTGACAAGCAACAATCACCACTGTGCAGAGCTTTGAAATCCCAGGCTCTACTGAGCACTTTGCTGATACCCAGCAAGAGTCAACAGATGCCCACCAAACAGCAGCAATATATCCAACTTTGGGGAAAAAAACCCCAACCAAACAGCAAACATTTCTATCTACTGGAACCTAATTTCCAGGATTTCTTTCAAAATCCTCTTCAAGCTCTATTGAAGGTAGAGATAAAATAATGTAGATGTGTCAAGTCCCACCTCTGATCATGCTGGCATCATTTTGGTTACAATGTGGCCCTAGATTTGAATACCCCCCTCCAAAATCATAAAACCATAGAATTAAAGAAGCATTGAAACATCGAGTCATGGAATCAGGGAGTCACAGAAACATAAAATCATAGAATTATAGAATGGTTTGGATTGGAAAAGACCTTAAAGACCATCCAGTTGCACTCTGCCTGCCACTGGCAGGGACACCTTCCACTGGACCAGGTTGGTTAAAACCCTCTCCAACCTGACCTTCAGCATTTCCAGAGATGAGGTGTGCACAGCTCCTCTGAAAACCTGTGCCAGTGCCTCAACACCCTCACAGGGAAGAATTTCTTTAGATGTGTGTTTCTCTTAAACCAAGTTTTTATCTAAAACCAGGAAAATCCATCACTGTGTCACTTTGACAGCAACCCTGCCTGGTTTTCCCTTGTGTGGACGCAGGGGCTGCCTACATGTGTGGGTTCTTGCCCTGAGGAGAGCACAGAGACCCTGGGAATGCAGCAGCAAGGGTGCCAGTAGGTTTTTGGGATTGTGTGGCCCCTCACCTGCCAGTGGTAACCCCATGAAGCCCCCAGGTCAGCTGCTGGATGCAGCAAAGGGCCAGGGCAGCATTGGGACAAAGGTCTTTGCTCAAGGCACTTGGGTCATTGTGAACCCATTTTTGTCTGCTGCACTCCTGTGACATAAAGAAGTGCTTGATCCTGGCCTTTTCTTTTTTTTCTTTAAGGACCCATTGTGCTCTGCCAGGGCAATGCTGGTTCTGCCCTGTTTTTCTCTTCCCTTTGATCTGAAATAGATGAGAGTCAAGACTGCTCTCTGGCTCCTTGTCTGCTGTGCTAATAAGGGGGCTGAAGAACAAGGCACAAGTAGGAAGGATGGAAAAAAAAAGAAAAAAAATGCATGAGAAAAAGCAGAAGCCCTAAAGGCAAGTTTTTCGTGTCAAAACACTTGTTGGCTGCTTGTTTTGAGTGCTTCAATTTAAACAATATACAAAAGGCAGTGGCCGGAATCCTCCCAGTTGGAGCCTTGGGCAGACCAAGGGAAGTGCCACAGCTGCTGCTGCTCTATGCTACTAAGCAGATCACAAGATGCTCTTGTTTCAATTTATTATGGAATATGGAAACCTCTGCTTCTCTCTGATACTCAGCATTAGTGCACCAGAAGGGCTGTCAGAAGAAATTCAGCTTCCGTGCTCCCTTTTGCCGTGACCTTATCATCTACAGCTCTGAGCTCTGCACATTTCCAGCAAAACCTTATTCTCCAGACTGTCTTGGTGGTTTTTTTAAGCACTGACGCCACTCGTAGAATTTCAGAAAAATAAGATAATTGGTGTTGCTTGTAAGTAACTTTTAGGGAAAAGTCAGCTGCTCTGCATTCAGCATATGCTCAAGCAGAGTTCTTCAAATACTTGAAATTTCTTCTCCAGCTTCCTGTGGATGAACAGGTCACATCTAAACTGTGTCATAACTGAAGTGCCACCAGAAAATTACAGAGATGAGAAACCTGCAGACTGTGTTAAATATGGAAGACTAAAATTACCACTGAAGAAAATAAAGAAGGTGAAGTGAGATTTGTGGTAAGAGCATCGTGGCAGTGGAGGGTACCTTCTGCCACTGCTTTTGGGAGGTGTGTTTACGAGGAATTTTGGTGTTGGCTCTGATCTCACTTGTCATCTGCCACTGCTAAACAGTTTGCAGTTGTCCTCCCAACCCCGTTTCTAGGGGCAAACAGCACCTTTCATCCCTTCTGGTTTCCAAGTTGGTTGATGGCTTTTTGAGAGGAAAGGTGTGGGTGAAGGAATCAGACAGTGGTGGCCACCCTCCACAGGACACGGGGACACTGCCAACATCTCCACTGCCCCATGGTGACCACTGGTCTGGCAGACCATTATCTTCCCCTGCTGGATTCATAAATATTGCCTTATTCTTCTCAAACATTGCAGCAGCCCGGTGCTCCTCCATGCGTGCTTGAAAATTAGAGTAGTAGTTAAAAATAATGTTCCCAACATGAAGGTAAGAGAAAAACAACCAAGCTAAGCAAGCTGTCAGATTAATACTATTAATTTATTTTTTCAGTGGGCCCTGATTCCTTCGAAATCAGTTGCAAGCTTGAAGGAAGAGATTTCTTTCAGAATACTGAGCTTTCTGCCTAATTGCTGTGGCTAACCCATTTCAGGCAGGCTACCTTTCCCCTGCTGCTCCCCTCAAGAGAAGCAACAGCTTGTTCTTATGAAGAAGCATTTCTCTTGATCTCTGTAGTGCCTCTCATCCTAATTGCAGCTATCTCATTTAAAACGTCTCCTTGTCTTACCAATTAGAAATCAGCCCCAGGGTTTGATTCCTGTCCTCTCAGCTCCCCAGCAGGGAGCTGGAGGCTTGCAATCAAGCTTGAGCCTTGTTCCCTGTCTCCTGAGCTGACAGGCTGGTTCAGAGGGACTGATGGAGGCGGGAGATACTGTTTGTGTAAGGTCCCTATCAGCAAACCCAAGACACAACCTGCAGATACCCACCTGCCAGCACTAGAGCTGACAGGCTGAGCTGTAATAGCTGCTCACTGTTACAGTGCTCTCTAATTTAAAAAAAAAAAAAAAAAAAGGAAAAAGCAGGGAAAATAAACAAATACATAAATAAGTAAATAAATAAGTAAGTAAGTAAATAAATAAATAAAATTAAAAAGAATAAATAAAAAAGAAAACAGAAGGGAAGCTTTCTGCATACTAAACACCCTCCATTTCTCAGTGCGGATGTCCAGACACCTTTCCAGTTTTTCCCCAGGCATGGGGAGCAGAACTGTTGCCAGATGTGGCCATGGGAGCAGAACCTTCCTGAAGTCACTGATGATGGCTAACAGTGTTGGGCATGGGTGATAGAGACTGGGCACTGCCTTCCAGGGGCTGGACAAAGCTTGAATGTCCTGCCTCCAAGGGCTGGGAGGACAGGGCGTGCTTCCTCCAGCCTTCTTTCAGAGACTACCCTTCCATTTCAGTCCAGACCTGCCTTTTTTCTTCCTCCCATATTTCCCCTTGGAGTCTGACTCGACAGGCCAGTTGTCTCACTGCAAATCTGGATAATTTCTTTTTCTGAAAAAAACAAAAAAGCCCAACAGGCCAGAGCTATTTAATTGAAACATACATGCAAGTGCAGGATTTACATATAACCCCCACTGGCTGCCAAGAAGGAGAAAAAAAGCCCCCAACATTTAAAATAAGTCTTTTTCACTGATGGGAGAACCATGTTTAGTATTCAGGACACCGCATCTGAATACATTGAGTAAATTATATGTACCAAACTATTCACGCTTCGCCTGACTACAAGATTTACTCACACAACCAGCCACAGAAATGACATAATAAGGAACCTTCAGTGTATTTCCAGAATACAGATATCCTATCTGGGGAGCCAGCCTGACAGCATGGTTTGTGCTCCAGGAGAGGAGGGATCCACTTCTGCTTTAGGTACTCACTTGGGGAATCCAAAACCTGGCATCCTAGACAGATCTGGTGTTTCATGCTTATATGACCCAGGTAACCCATCTCTCTCTGCATACAGAAATACCACTTTTTCCTTTATCCCACTTGGGGTTCTTTTCCGTTCAAACAGGCTTCAGATGATTAAGCTGGATGTGTCGGTAGGTCTGAGAGCAGGTACCATTTCCCACAGAGCTGGTGGAGGGAAGATCTGCCAGTTGGATGCATGTACAACCTTCCGTGAGGCCACTTCAGGTCCACACTCACAGAAATAAAACACACCATGCAGTGGCTACTAAAGGGAGGTAAGAAAGAGCTGTGTTTTCAAGCAGCTTCCAAAAAAAACCAGCCAGAAAAACCCTAGCTGAAGGCTTTGGTTTCATTTCTGGTTCTAGCTCACACTCTGAAGGGTTTTTTCCAGCTCATAGGCATGTGGGAGTGCTGATGGATTTGCTGTCTCTGGTAAGTGTCCAACACAAGCCACCCCAAACAGAGACTGAGGCTTGCTTTGAAGTGTCAAACCTCTTCAAACTGAATGAGGGATGGGATCTCTCTCCTCTGGTTGTGGGAGGTGATAACCTGAAGCAGCCTCAACACACACATTGCCTACCAGAGGCAACGTGGGAGAGCTGGGTACGCCAGAACCTCCACGGGGATGGCAGCTGCTTTCATAACCTGTGTTGCACGTGCTCTGTTAAACCACATTTTCCCTTCTGTAACATTACCCCTGTAGTGTAGCTTTGGAGAAGACTGAAAACCTGGATGTGAAGACAAACTGAGCTAGACCGAAGCAGGCTGGCCAGCCAAGTCCCTGCCTGTGTCTGCCATTCAAGCTTTTTTGCCTCCTGCCAGCTATCCAGCACGTTCCAGGGAGGAGCCCACCAGCAGCAGGCAGCTGGGAAATGGATGCCAATGAGACCAAAAGAGCAAGCAGACAGGCTATCCAGTATTTTCTGGTTCAGAGGGAAGCTCCAGAGACAGCTGGTCACAGCCAAGGGTGGGTGAAGCACCAGGTCTTGGCTATAAAATGAGGACAGGACTCAAGAGGAAAGCACTGGGTGTGTGGTGTGGCCCACAGTGCCCCTCATCTCACCATATGAAATACGTACGAAGAACAGTGAGAAAGAGCTAGTGAAGGCAGCTCGGAAATGGGGATTAATAATCCTGGAGAGGGGAGAGCAGAGCAAGGTTTGTGTCACAGGGGATGGCAAGTCTGGTGGTGGCTGAGAGAGCTGGGGTTGCTCAGCCTGGAGAAGAGAAGGCTCTGAGGAGACTTTAGAGCACCTTCCAGTGCCTAAAGGAGCTCCAAGAGAGCTGGAGGATGACTTTGGACAGGGGATGGAGTGAAAGGACAAGGAAGAATGGCTTTGAACTGACAGAGGAGAGGGTTAGATTAGATGTTGGAAAAAATTTTGACTGTGGGAGTGATGAAACACTGGAACAGGTTTCCCAGAGAAACTGTGGCTGCCCCATCCCTGGAAGTGTTCAAGGCCAGGCTGGATGAAGCTTTGACCAACCTGGTCTAGTGGAAGGTGCCCCTTGCCCATGGCAGGGGGTGGGACTGGGTGGTTTTTAAGGTCCCTTCCAACCCAAACCATGCTGTGATTCCATGATTCTATAATCTGCATCGCTGTTTTGCCTCAGGCAAGTGAAGGGGCAGAACATTAGGTCCAGCCTCAGATGATGGGTGAGAAGAGTAAGAATGTTATTTCTATACATACACTCTGTATAGGCTGCACATCACACTTTTTGTATTTATCGAAGCATGATTTTCGTGAGATGTGCCACCCTGCAGGGGAAGCAAAGACTAAAGCTGAGATCATTAATCCTTAATACTAAGTAGATGCAGCTTGTTAGTTTGCATTTCACCATGTAATTATCTCTGCCATGAAGCATTCTCAGAAATGCTGGGCTGCTATTCCTCTGCACATCCAACCCAAAAAGACTGCAGAAAAGGGGGCAGAAGCCAATGATGTGATGCTGGGAGCATTGCTCACTCATTTGTGGGGCAAAAGCTCAGCCATAGGCATTTTATTCAGAAACCTTCATGTCTGTGTCGGTGAGAACACACTGACAGCAGCTCTGAAATTAACTGCAGGTTGGAGCAATTAATCTGAATTTAAATACAATGTGTTCAAGGATTTCATAGGCTATTAATGACCCTAAATCTAATCTTCCCAAATGAAGTCCCAGCAAATTCCACCGGGATCCTCAGCTGTAACCTCCCATTGCTGGGTCCAGGACTGCAGCACCCGGGTTTAACTCTGTTGATCTTCTTGGACAGACTTATTTGCTCATGGATTCATCACACCCACCCCAGGAACTCTCCTGAAGCATATGACAACATGATACACAGGGCTGCCCTCCCCCCTTCCATCTTCTTAATTGTTCTATTCAAAGCAGTCATTCAGCTCAGAGTTAAAATGCTTTTGTGCAGATTTTTTTACTAAAATCTGAGCCTTGAAAGATGGTGACAGTTCCACCCTGGAGGATGGATCCCCCACTGAACAGACACAACGCAGGCAACTTGCCCTGTCTGCTTGTGGAAGCGTGAAGACAGGTTCACACTTGCTGGGAAGTGACAGTCACTCGACTGGGAGGGTGAACAGCCCTGGTGCCATCAACTGGTAACCAACCAAAATTGTCTCCAGCCACAAAGGTTTTGCTAAACTACCACAGGGCTCTGCAGGAGATCACTGAACATGTTCGGAAAAATAAGCCTCTGCTCGTCCCCGGCCGGGAATGATGGAGGGAGCTGTGCTGGCACCGGCGGCCACAGCAGGACTAGAGGATGGATGAGGCAGCAGTCACCGGTGGGTGCAGGGGTGGCAAGGTGTGTGGAGGTTGGGGAAGAGTCAATGCATGACAGGGGTGCTGTTATGCTGTTATGATCCCCTGGAATAATATTAGGATCCCACTTCTGAAACAGTGTGAGGGTCTGATTATTAAAAGGTGCCTCTGCCAGAATTAAGATGCAAACGAGACCACTTGCTGAAGCCAATAGTATGGATTTTATTTAACAGTAAATGTAAGTTAGAGAGAGAGAGAGAAAGACAGATTAAGTAGAAAGATAGTCACCACCACACAGATTCCTGTGGTGTCCTGCTGGCCCCTCTTCCTCTGGTCTGCTGGGTGGAGGGGCACCCTGAGTGTTCTTATGCAGGTACCAGTTTTATACAGACCAAGTCTAAGGTGTCCATGAGGCATATGATCCCTTCCCACAGCTTGGCGTGGAATGTGTGTAAGCAGTGGCTTCTTTTCCCACAGTTTGCCATGGTGGGAATATTTGTCTGGATGAGTTATCCAGATCTGCGTCACCAGGCCTGGCATCTTCCTCTTCTTCCCTCTGTGCTTTTCCCGCAGGCTGCTCAGTGGAATCCTGTCCGGCATGTTAATTCCAAGCCTTTCACCTCCGTGTAGGCCTGACATTAATGCCTTCCCGCTTGCCATCTGTGCCTGTTGTGGTAGCTCATCTTGTAGGAATGTTCCCCTCTGACAGTGCTCTGAGACAAACTGATGGCATTCTCTAAGTCCTGGCAGGTGCAGACAGGGACCCAAAGCCTGGCAGGACCTGTCAGGCTGTGGGTGACTGCGGAGATGCTGGCTTTGCTGCCCAGCTGCTCCTCCCGCCGTCCTGCAGAACACAAATCATCTCCTGATGCAGATATTCCGTGGCTTGCCTTATCCAGGCAGCGTGCTACCACAGAAAGCACAGAGATGTTTTCATTCTTCGCAGCCGTTGGAAGTCAGTTTTCGAAATAGCTTAGTTATTTGAAATATCTTGCTAAGTTAGCTTTTAATTTTTCCTCTGGAGCAAGTTGTTTTTTGCCCCCTGAAGGGAGGAGAAGGTGGCTGTTTACTGACAAGCAACAATCACCACTGTGCAGAGCTTTGAAATCCCAGGCTCTACTGAGCACTTTGCTGATACCCAGCAAGAGTCAACAGATGCCCACCAAACAGCAGCAATATATCCAGCTTTGGGGAAAACAAAAACAAAACCAAAACCGACCAAAAAACCAACATTTTTATCTACTGGAAGTGTTCAGAGGTGATTCAATTTGCAAGAAGGACACACCATTTGTTAGGATAAACAGAAAGCTTACACATAACCCGAATGACAGACTACCTTTGGATGGGCAAGGAGCTTTTGTAGGCTTCCCCCATGCCCTGTTTATGCAGCCAAAGGGGTGCAGGAGGGGGATACTACTAGTTGTACCGCTGCTCACAGTGCTCACTGCTGCAGCTCCTTGCCAAGGGAGACAGAAATTCAGAGGTCTGAGGCAGCTCACGCCTGAGGGGACCTCGATGGCCCAGGCCACTGACACACCCTCCTCCCTCTGCCACAGTGAGCAGATGGACACAGGAACACGGACACAGCCTGGTTGGTGCCATCCCTAGGGCAGGAATGCGGTGTTTTGGGTGCTGAGCACAAACCCAGCTTTGATTTTTGAAAACCTAATTTCTAGGATTTCCTTCAAAATCCTCTGCAAGCTTTACTGAGGGCAGGAGTCAAAATAATGTAGATGTGTCAAGTCCCACCTCTGATCATGCTGGCATCATTTTGGTTAAAAAGTGACCTTAACTTTGAATGTCCCCTCCAAAATCATATAATCATAGAATTGAAGAAGCATTGAAGCATCGAGTCATAGAGTCACAGAAACATAAAATCATAGAATCATAGAATGGTGTGGGTTGGAAGGGACCTTAAAGACCATCCTGTTGCACTCTGCCTGCCACTGGCAGGGACATCTTCCACTAGACCAGGTTGGTCAAAGCCCTGCCCAACCTGACCTTCAGCATTTCCAGAGATGGGCTGTGCACATCTGAAAACCTGTGCCAGTGCCTCATCGCTCTCATTGAAGGAAACTTCTTGCTTTTCTCCATGCTGGATCCTCAGGGTTTTTATCCTAGGCTGTGCTGGCAGCGCACTTGGACAGCGCAGCTTCACTGACGGGCACCACCTTGCACCCATCCCTCCCTCAGCACATTCTGCCCCTAGAGAGGATGCACAGAGCTGCCATTAGCTAACGGGGAAACCACTTTTTGTGATGTCCCTCTGCTCGCCCTGCCCAAACCAAACCATCAGGGAAGGAAATCTGGCGCTGCACGGCTCAGGGGCGACCTGTCAGGTCCAGCCCTGCCAGCCCCTCTCACCCGGGCTGCTTGCTGCAGGCTGCTGCGTGACGTCCCCGCGAGCCTGCGTGTCACCATTGTGATATAATCTCCTTCCGCAGAAATCTAATTAGCGCACTTAAAGAGCTGACCTTTCCCAAGATTTTATTTTTCCCACCACGCTAAAAATACCCTGCTGAATATGTCAATAGTATCCTTCGCGTGTGCAAAGCAGCCTGATCGCCTGTTGTAAGGGGAGAGGCATTTTTTAAAATGATGGTTTTGTAGAGAATGAGAGAAAGGAGCTTTTGAATACCCTTTAGAATGGGCAGCATTATTTGGAATCAAAATTATTATGATTGTTCCAGGCAAAAAAAAAAAAAAAGGACTGTAGAAAACAGCACACCATCTTTTCTTGGTGCATTTTACAGCAGGGAGGAGGAGTAATCAATACTCCAAGGCGTTTTACAAAACAACTTTATTTCTTAATCCACCATTCAAAGATAAAGGGGCAGGGAAAATTAAACTGATTTGCCAAAGCCCACCCCACAGGCTGTCCATCTTACAAGTTCTGTCCACCGGGATAGAAACCTATTTCTTTATCACTTTTTAATGTTGTATTTGCCTTCATTGAAAGAGCACCAGTAGATGCTGTGCAGCATGCTAAGTGCCTATAAATATATATATATGTAAAATAAAATGAAACTCAGATTGTTTTAGAGCATGGGCTACCCACATGCAATTTGCTGGTAATCACACTGCCTCACGACCAGTGATAAACTCCTGTCGGAAATCTTAGTCTTCAAAGCAGCCAAAATAAGTGAAATATTCTGCATTTCCAGATTTATTACATTTATTGTATCATTTACATAATAAAAAACTTCTATCCTCTTCAGTTGTCTCTTTCTACTATTTTCTTGTGGAAGAAAGTAGCAGCTGGGTGCTCCAGCTGGGCCAGGACCCTCTTCTGCCCCCACAGCAGGTAGTGGGAAGTTCATTCTGAGCTCACAAAGCTCAAATCTTCATCTCTTTGACACCAAGTAAACACCTCTCCTACAAAGCAAGCATATATTTCAAATGGGGAAAATGCTTTTTCTTCTGCATTTGTGGGAATATTGTTTATATATTAGGCAGTGCAAGTGTTAAGATACAAAACTTGGCTCAGAAAAGTCAGCACATTTTACGGGTGAAGTAAATCCAGATTTTCTCCTGCAGTCTTTGAGAACTGTTACATATTATGGTTCCTTCCAAGAAAAGATAGGAAGAGAAAGTGGATCCACACTTTCAGGACTGTAACTCCTGGTAGAGTGAAAAAATAATGAATGTCAAAAGTCTGTGTCATGCCCATGGAAGTTGTAGGAGTGACTTAAATCATCTTCACCATGGCATCATAAAACTGGCACTGAGCACAACAGCCTTCTCATTTGCTGGCAGATATTTATGATGCCTTTCTTAGCTCCTTTGGCATTTCTGGGGGAATAAAACAGCAGTATCTTGACTTTATATCTTACTTTACTGCTTCATTTTGCAGAGGTTTGGAAGCCTGAATGGCTGGGAGGTAGAGAAGGCGACAGTGCTCTTTATCCAGGGGCAACAAAGGCAATTTCCATCTCTTGGACAGCAGCAAGGCCACAGGCAGCAGGGCGGGCAGGGCTGCCACCAGGATCCTTTTGGGGAAGCTTTCCCTTGCCAGCTCCAGGCCAAGAAGGACCAAAGCCACCACTCAAAACCTGCCTCCTCCTCAGGGTTTGAGCTTTTTTGAGCCCAAGTGGAGTTTTACAAGTAGGCTGCAAAGTGTCTGCCTGCCTGGCCCTGCTGTCAGCACTCATCCGCTGTGCTGGCACAGCCGCTCAGGTTTTACTGATCTGCCCTCAAAGGTGCCACCCTCTTGGCTGGTAAATTTAGGCAATTTAGATTTTGTTGTTGTTGTTGCTGCTGCTCAGACCTCTCTGACTCCTGAAGTGTTTGTGTTTTCAATGCACCCAAAAAAGGGACAACTTTCTCCTGACTTTTGTGGCCATTTCAAGGTTACATAGCAGCCCAAAGCAAAGTCATGCAGCAGTACCCAGTCTCGGTGATAGTACAGCATAAAACTGAATCAGGATTTTAGCAGATATAGAAACAATGAAGGATTGATTTGAACACAAAGGATTAATCCACTTTGAAGGATTTGCACTTCCTTTTATGCAGCACCTGAGATGTTACAGTAGCATGAAGACACACTACTTGTGTTAATGACAGGGTCATGAAACACTAGCTACATGCATAAGCTGTAGCACCACAATTTTTGTCTGATAAAAGGGAAGAATCTGTCTCTGAAGGCACTCACACTTTTCTTGGTTGACTCGTAAACCTCTTAGTGGCTCAGTGGGGCTGTGAAAGAAAATGCCTGCTCCTTCCACGTGAAGGCAGGAGCATCCCCATGTTCAACTCTCACCTCACGCTGAACAGCTCTTGGCAGATCCCCAGGAGATGGGTTAAACTCTCCAGCACTGACCTCTTGGTGCAGGAAAAATGACAGCAGGTTTAACAAAACCCAGAAAAAACAGGGTATTTTTCATTAAATTGCGGATGCTCGTTTACTGTGCAGCTCCAAACAATGAAGACACTGATAATTTAAAATTAAAATGGGAACTGATGTAGAATTTACCCTTCAGTGCTTTCCCTGAGGATTGATAGCATCCTGCAGGCTTGAAAGACCTGCAAAAGCAATTCATAACAATAACTGTCACACATCAGACATCACTTTTGGGGTGGTGCTGCAACTCAAAATGTAGCACAGACAAAAAATAGAAATATATGGCTGCTCTAGCCAGGTACACCTGACCATTTATCTCCTGGGCTGTTGCTCAAACTTGCTTGAAGGCAGAATTTAATACCAGAGTATGCAAAGTAGAGGAAAACCTTCACATGCAGAGAGAGTAAGTGTCAGGTAATGAGGATAAGTCAAGGAGACTGACGCAACGATGATTAGTCATTTTTCAGATACCCTTTGCAAAGTCATTTTTCAGTAAGATCTCTACCGGGTTATGGAGTGGAAACTTTCCCAAACTCTGGGGGAAAAAAAAGATAGCTTAAATCATCCTGAAATCATCTTCAAGAACGTTTAAAGAATTCACAAGAGGCAGCACTGAGGAGGCAGAGCTTGCTGTCTCTGTGCTGGTGGCTGATGTCCTGCAGCAGCCCCTGACCAGCTGCCATTTGCAGATGTGTTTGGTCTTACTGTTGGGTTTTTTGTGGTTGCTTGGTTGGGTTTGTTTATTTGTTTTAAAACGGGTTCTCACTGACTTTAAAATGAATAGTAAATAAGTTTCCCAAGCAGCATCATAGACAGCCCAGCCATCCCCTGTGTGTGGCTCAAGTGAATGCGGGCTGTAACATTCTCACCTAGGGGATGGGATGGGAAACCTCATGCAGAGTTCCCTTAAGGAAAATGTCTTTTCACCAATTTTTCCTGCAGGATCTTTGTAGCTGTTAGTGCATCTGCTGTCATTTCACAATGAGGTAAACTCAAAAGGTGAAGCTAATGCTTGATATTGTCTCAGAGCCATCCTGCAATTAACCAATTATGGTGAATTTGCTGCAGGCCACCAAATCAGTGAAATCCCAGAAAAATGTGAACACAGACAGAAGTCAATTAAATCGTACCAGAAGGTCACAGGAATAGCTGTACCTTGCACAAAGTGCTTAATGATAAATCAGTTATTTTAGTACATGACCACACTTTTTATTTCTTATTTCCATCCGTGACATCATGGCTAAAGCTCTTGAAAGATTAAATAAATTACTCCTACTCTTTTTGACCACTACTTTACTGCTAAAATTATTTTTGTTATTTTAGAGTAGACCAGTTGTTCTTGTTTTCTCACACATACCCTTGCTGATGGTACAAGAGAGACTTTTTCTCACCCTACAGGGTTTTTTTAAATCCTTGGATGATTTTATCAGCACCAAGAACCCTCTCCCACTGTGACGCCAGATCTCCTTTGTCCCTCATCTCTTATTAAGAAACTATGAGTCACTTTCTGACTCTTCCCTGGCACTTGTGCCTGCAGAATAATATGAATTAAATATTTATGAAGAGTTCTGCATAGTCACAAAGTTACTATGAAGATCTAACATGTTGGAAAAAGTGTGGTGAGTGCACTCTGATGCTGTGGTTGTGTAACATCAGGCAGTCCTATTGAAAAAGGGTTATTCACAAAAAACCCAAGTGTTTCAATTCCCCATGTCCAAGTAAATGGTCAGTAAATCATTCAAATGGTCACTGCATTCCCTGCCTTCCCAAAAACTTAAAATGTTCTCTCACATGATGTGTAATAAAGAACGGTTTTCTCATAAACCATTTATTAATGATCAGGAAGTTAAATATCAGGAAGTTGTGTTTGATTTGGCTCCCAATAAAAGCTGTCTGTGAATGCTGCTCTCCCAAGAAGGTTGAGGATGCTTTCACAAGGATGCTTCACAACAAATCCCCTTGGCCCAGGACTGTACACGTTCCTTTTTAGGGTTTCTTTTGTTTCCTTTCCTCCCCCTTCTCTGTTTTTTTTTGGGTGGTTTTGTTTGTTTGGTTGGTTTTTTTTTTTGTTTGTTTTCTGTTTTTTGTTTTTTGGGTTTTTTTTTTTGATGTAGGGAGGATTCTGCTTTATAGACATTATTTGCTAAAGAGTACAAAAATTTCTGGACTTGTTGAAGACTATGTTTTCTTTAGCCATTTTACTTTATTATAATCTGCTCTTGGTTTCCAGGATCTTTGAAGAAATGCTTTATCTCTCTGATGTGTAACACCAGCTCTCCCTGCCAGTACAGGTACTAAATGCACTCTGTGCTTAACTTCTAGGATTATTTCTGTGCAATGGCTTTTTCTCTTCCTAATAATCCTTTTTTAATTTTAACACAAACCACAGAGACTTGTACTTTGTATGAGGCGTGAGTCCATCCAAGACCTTCTGAGAGCACAATTAAGGGGTTTTATCAACTGTTTTGAAGCTCTTTCGCTCCCTCCCCCCCTCAAAAAAAAAAAAAAAAAAAAAAAAAAAAAAAAAAAAAAAAAAAAAAAAAGAAAAAAGAAAAGAAAAAAAAAAAAGCCTGAGGTCATTCCATTTTTCTATTTCTGTTATTATGCACTTTGGAGAAAATTGAAGACTTAAAGGCAAGTTATGCATGAACAAGGAGCATTTTTGCTATATGCAGACTTCAAGTTAGGATGTTTTAGAGCAGCTCCCATTTTTCTCTGCAGTTTAATATAACCTTGGTACAAGATTTTATTAGAGCAAATCTAAATATCTTCATTTTGCTGTTGGAAACAAATCCAGTTACACTCAACAAGCACAAGGTTGATTGATGAGCAGGAAATAAAATGAGAAAATTGATCTCATTACAGGCACCCAATAATTGACACAGAGTTGACTCTCTTGCCCTAATCACTTTTATCAACATAATCAGGTGTATTCCCAAAGCAGAATGCAAGGAGTGCAAATTGCATATTAAAATTATTCAGGAGGTGCATAAAGAGAATTAAATTTTCCCTAACTGCCCCCCACACTATGAATCTTTATCTCCACAGATGTACAAATGGAGCCATGAAAGGTCACCATCAATGCTTTGTTATCATTGATTGCCCCTTGTGAGCTTCGGGGAGCCATCTAAGGGCCTCTGCTATGTGGCCCACCAGGCAGGCTGCCTGTCCTCAATCTTAACAGCAATAAAAGGGTTGATGCCACCCTGTCCAACAAGCAGCCATTTTAATAAGAAGTCTATTTTGTCTAATTAAAGGCTGTTTTACTCTTGGAATAAAGGGATTGGTTTCTCCTTTCCCACCATCTGAACGTAAGGACAGCAGAGATACGGCTGTAGCTCCTCTCTGGACACTGATTTTTTGGCTGCTGAGGTGTCTTAAAGCTTGTGCATGTGTAAAGAAGGGCAACGGGGCTGTGGAAGGGTTTGGAGTACAAGTCTGGTGAGGAGTGGGAGAGGGAGATGAGCTTGTTTAGCCTGGAGAAAATGAGGCTCAGTGGGGATCTTATCACCCTCTGAAAAAAGGTTGTAGCACGAGGGAAGTTGGCCTCTTCTCACAGGTAGGTGAGCAACAGGAGGAGGAAATGGCCTCAAGTGGCACCAGAGGAGGTTTAGATTGGATATTAGGAAAAATTTCTGCACCAAAAGGGTTGTTAGGTGTTGGCACAGGGAAGTGGTGCAGTCACCATCCCTGGGGGGAATTTAAAAGATGTGTAGATGTTGCACTTGAGGACATGGTTTGGTGGTGGGCTTGGCAGTGCTGGGGCTGGGCTTGATGATCTTAAAGCTCTTTTCCAACCTGAATGATTCTGTGTCTCTGTGGTGCGTAACTGACACAAGGGCAAAGGCTGTAGTTCAGTACACAGCTTTTACCAACCAGAATATTCATGGTGGGTTCCCCTAAAGTGGAGGGAATTGCTGTTCCCCCAGCGTGGGGATCAGCAGAAGAGCCTTGTGTTGTAGCTGGCCATGTGTGCCTGTTCAGGAGGTGTGTGGAATGAAGATGGAGAGAGTGGGAGAAAGGCAAATTGGCTGCTAGTCTTAAGGAAAAACTTCGGAATCCCTGCACTGACACCTGTGTTCATTGCCATCAATATTAATAGAGGGAAAGGAACATACATGCTTACCTTCATTAATATTAATAGAGGGCTAGGTGGATAAGATAGTTTCCCGATAAATATTAAATAGAGCAGGTTTTCTAACTCCCACAAAGACTTCAGGTAAAATGCAGGCAGGAGGACACCAATACTGCTCTCAAACAAACATCAAGCATAGGAACATTTCAGCTTGCTAAGCATGCCTATTGCTTTCCCAATACTACATCAATAAAATTCCCATTTGCCTGATGTAGAACATCCATTTCCTCATGGGTTGTTGCCAGTTATGGTAAAGCACTAATCAATTAAGTAAAATCGTGGGATTCATGAATGTTAAAAAGTCACGCACAATTTACAGGCCATGCTTAATCCCAGCCTGCTGGAAATGAGGCAGACATAAACCAGCCTAACTACCACGCTCTGCAGATCTTAGGAAAACCAAGCCAAATTTCTGCATTTGGTTAAGGTATAGAAAGTATTGCCCCGATATTTTTAAAGCAATCAGGAGATATGGACACGGACAAAAATTTATGACTCCGATTATCTTCTTGCTTGCTGACGTAAATTAGTCTTCTGGGAAATGAAAGTTATTTCTCAACACACCCTTAATGACCTGAGTCAGAACTGCGGATGATCTCCCTCCTACAAGGGTTTTATAGTGAAAACAGAGGTGAGAGCTTCTGTTGCAAAGGACAATAGAAGCGGGAACAGAAATATTTCATGAGTGTGAGCTCATCCTCCAGTGTGTCACAGGCACTACTGCCTAGCAAACAGGGCTCTGGATGGAAATAAAGTGTTTACTTTTCCGTTTGGATCAGGTCGATGGATTATTCCAGCCATTGACATTATCTCTGCAAACAAGGAATCATGCCTTGGACTGGCAAGTCAGGGCTTTCAAGGTAATGAAAGTTGCTGCTGCCTGAGATCATCCCTGTGTTCCTGACCTCGTGTCAAGGGGATGAAATGACTGATTCACTCCCCCAGGCCTTGTTCTGATGAACGGGCTGATCCTCCCAGCTCTGCAGCTGGCACCAGACCCACAGGGTCCCACCTCACAAAGCCCCACAGGTGATGCATAGTGCAGGGCACCAACTTTGGCAGCCACCACAAAGCCAGGAAAGAAGGGAGCTATAAAACCAGGGCATTTCCATGCCCTGGACAGGACCAAGATGTTTCCCTGTTTCTGTTCCTTCATGCTGTAACCAGTCCATGTGTAACTATGGCAAGTAGAGCTGCAGTTACAACCACACAAACAGGTTTGTATGGCCACCTGTAAATGAGCTGAACTACAGGAAAAGCCCCTAAAATGCATTCAGATATGCTTATCTTTTTGCCAGGGGGACATCTCCCGTGACAAACTTCCTGGATAGTTAGAACAGTATGAAGCCTTGGCCTAAAGAGGAGTAGCAAAGGTGGTGATCAGATGCTGAAGCAGGGTGATACCTGGGAACACAGGTAATTGCCAGCTGGCCCCAGATGTTCCTGTTACTTGGCTGCTTTAGAGCAATTTTTAAAATAAGGATTGTTGTCAGGGTGCTTTCACAAAGTTCTGTTCTATTGAAACACCATTGATGGGCAAGATGAAACAAATCAACATCAGATTTTAAAGCTTTGGCTTAAAACCAGACAACCTGACAGCCCATGCTCCCACTCACTGGTGCAAAGCATTGGACTTTGATTCAAGAGGTCCCCAGAGGTAAATTAGCATCCAGCATCTTCTCTTGTCTTCACGAGTGACTCCCACAAGTCCTGGTGAAGCTGCGAGAGCCCCACACCAAGAGTCTGCCATAAGCATCACTTTTACAGGGAAGAGCCAGTATGCATGTCATGAACGCTCACATTAATGGAAATTCTCCTGACATCAGTGGCTGGACTTCAACAAACAATGATCTGTGCTTATCAGTGTTGGGTTCTCATTGCCTTCCAATGAGCCCCTTGCTATTCAGATCTTTCCCTGACATGCCCTCTTCTCAGAAGTAACAAGGACATGAGAAAAAAAAACCTAAAGTTCCACGAGTGGAGGTTTACTTTGGATATTAGGAAAAATTTCTTCACTTCAAAGAGTTGTCGGGTGTTGGAACAGGCTTTCCAGGGTGGAGTTACCATCCTTGGAGGGATTTAAAAGACATGTAGATGTGGTACTTGGGGATATGGCTTGCTGGTGGACTTGGAAGTGATGGGCTTCATCACAGAGTGGTTGGACCCTGTGATTTTGGAGGACTTTTCCAAACTAATCCTAGAGGAATTTTCCAACCCAAAAGATTCTGTGATTCTCCTGTTTGTTCTCTGCCTGGCAGAGCCTGCCCTGCCAGTGGAGGCAGTGAGGCTCCTGGTCTGCTCACACACTCTGAACCCACAGCCATGATCGAGGTGAATGCTCGATTCAGCACGTGCTCAGACTGAACCAACCAATTCTCATGTCTGCAAAGACCTCACGAGCTTTTTCCTACAGCATAACGTTTTATTGACTTCACCTGCAGTTATTTTCATGCAAAGAAACCCTGCCTGGACTCTTAATATGTTCTCATGCATTTAGACAGTAAGTTTTCATCTGTTCCTGGCAGAAAGTACCATGTGTTTTAACAGCCTGCTCTGTGAGGAATGGCAACAAATTCAACTCTCCGTGCTGTTTCTCCTGATGAATTATTTATCTCCACTTATTTCTCAGGAAAAAAAAAAGGAAGATGTAGATGTGCTCTTCGCACCACCTACAGAGACCCTTCAAACAGACCTCCTCCTCCTCTCTTCTGCTGAAGCTGCTGCAGAACAAACTCACAGAGCTGACCATCCCCAGCACCAGATGTTTCCCGACAGCTTTCACCTGCCCTGCAAGAGGGGAATGCTTCCAAGTCACCCAAGGCTGTGTACAAAAAGCCCAGCGCACCCTGTGTTGGAGCTGGGTCCTGCTGTGGCTCTGCGTGGTGCTAGGAGAGAGAATGAGGCCCAAAAATACATGTATGAATTCTTAAAATAGAATTAAAAAAAAAAAAAAAAAGTAATTTTTACTGTTTGTGCTAATGGCTTCTATTCTGGAATAATTTCTTCCTTTTCCTGTATCATTTTTCCTTATCTTATATAAATTATGCCGCCTCCTAATCCCCATAAAACACGTGACAAAGCTTTCACAGACTTTGATGGACTTGGAAATGGAGCAATTATAAACAGAGGAGCACTAATTAACCCATTATTCAAATGAGGCAGAAATCCTTCCACTGCTGTTGGGGGCACAATGATGCTCCTGGGGGAGCACTGGGGGCTGGATCTGTAGCCCCTTCCCTGGGCCAGGAACAAAGGGCCAGGGCTGTGGCCAAAATGCTGGTGTTCAGCCCCTCAGCCACTGCTCTTCCCTCTCCTGGGAGAGCCTGGGAGAGAGAGACAGCTCCAGTGGCTTGTCCATGCTGCTGAGGCACAAATCAGGAAAATTAGTGTTTGTGAAACAATTCAGTCTCTTCTGGCCAGGGTCTGCAAAATGCTGCAGCCCTATTTTCACCAACAGAGAGTCCAAGAGAGTACATCATCTCATGTGGAAGAGGGACTTCCCTAACCTCGTTTGTATAGACTTTTCCATAAAACACTAAAAACTGTCTTTCACTACCATGCCTCGGAGGCAACATTGAGAAAAACATCAGCAGAAATGCAGCAGGAATTCCTGTTAGGTCCTCCTGTTCTTCCGAAAGGCAATGGGCTGTGAGTTACAGGTTTCACAGAGCCAGTTTTTCTCAAGGTTTACAATGCAGCAAGAAGCACTGGGCATCATTTCCATGGCACCAGTGCAATTTGGCTGCCCTCTGTCAGGCTGTGCAGCTCCGTCTGAGATGTGTCTGGGAGGAGTAGAAAAGGACAAGAGGTGTTTTTGAGATGTTTTCAGCTTGACAGAAGAGAGAATGAGGTTGGACAAGCCTGCAGAGATCTGATTGCTGCTTTGCAGAAGATCACGGGAGGTTGGAGGCAGTATAAACCAAACAGTCATGGAAGGGATTAGGAAATAGGATTACTGGGAAGAAGCATTTTCTGCAGAGAGGGGAATAAACCTTAAATGAAAGTGGAGTCAAAGGAGAATCAACAGAAGACCAGCAGAGATGACAGGCAGTGCTGGAAGGTATATCTCAGTGGTCCGAAGCAGGATGTTAAAATACCTCCATGACTTCAGGAGCAAACATTTTCACCAGGTTCAGCTGGTGAAAACCTTTTTAAACCAAGCTCAGCCATAGTGAAAATGGGGTTCAGTAAGTCATCTCAGCATGGGGAAACAGAGCTTTGTGATACCTTTATCAGGGCTGCATGCAGCCACAGCCAGGAGGAATGCTCACACTGTGTGTGTACTCATAGAATCACAGACTCAGGGAATCACAGAATTGTTCAGGTAGGAAAAGCCCTCCAAAATGCTCAACTCCAACTGTTAATGCAGCACAGCCAAGCCCACCACTTAACCATGTCCCCAGGTGCCACATACAAATCTTCATGTGCCTACACACAAGATGGGAAGACCAAAACCCACATCACTGCACACTGGGCTTCTCCAAGTCCCTCCATTGCCCACTGAAACCCAGTAGCACTGTGACTGCTGACACCAGGAGGAGCCTGGCCCTCAGAGTCTGACCACAAATAGGGCCGCCCCAGCATAATCAACCCTCTGTGCCAGCTGCTGAAATGCCTCTGATTTATTTTCAGAGGTCTGGCTGCTAGTATAATGGGAGGGAAGCAAAAAATGGCCTGCTTTTAACTGAAAAGCTGTTTTCACATCATCCTGGCTGTACCCTGTAGGCATCCCTGTGAAACAGCCATATCCCTCGCATGCAGCAGAGAAATTCGTCACATAACCATGAGGACAAGCCAGCCTCTCTCAGTAACAGCTCTGCCATGAAGATTTAGGGAAAGGGCTGGGGAAGAAGCTGCTGTGTCAGGCTGGCAGCATGCAGAGAGGCAGCCAAGGCTCTGCTAATAAGTCATGAACGTACCCTCTGATTAGAAAAGATTGGTGAGTAGAACAGGTTATTCTTCCTCCTACTTAGCAAATTGATCGATTTTCCAGCAGGGAGGTAATAGCTTCAATCTTCCAGGGTAACATCTTCTATTAAGAAAACATGAATAGTTTGAGGTGTATTTCTAGTCTGGAGCATTTGCAAAGGTCCAGGGCAGGATAAAGGAAAATTTTTGCAGTTTGGCATCAGTCACTCCGGGTAGTCCTACATGATAGAATACATTAGGAGTGTATGAGAAGTTAGAAAGGAAATATAGCATAACATCTGCAGGGGAATACTTGGTGCTGAAAGAGAAGAATGTTCCATTAACTGTGAGAAGCCCCAAGGAAAGGATTTCAGGGTAAAATATATTTTGTAGCACCATCCCAACAGCTCCAAAATGCAAATCACTTGCAGAGCCAGTGGTGAAGTTCATTTGCTTTCCGGTTGTGTTGCCTCTCCAAGATGCAAATAATCAATGAAGCTTCACAATGAAACCTGCAATGGTTAATAATGCAAAGCAGACACAGAGTGAAGACACAGCAATTATTTATACAGGCTTTATGAATGTCATATTTTGTGGGAAAGATTCTCAGTTTTTTTTTTCCAAGGACAGCAAGATGAGAACTGATATCAGGTTTCTCATCCTGGTTTGAGCAAAACCTCTGAAAAATTAAGCTTATGCAAGGAAAGGAGTTGTCACATATCGATGCCCTTTTTCTGTCTTTAAGACCTCTGTATTTCTATAAATGCTGGAAATCAGGCAATATCATTCAGCTGCAGCTCCAGGACAGAGATCAGACTTGTGTTGCTCTGAGAGAGGAGCAGCTCTACTTTATCATCATCCATGTGCAACAGCCGGAGGGTTTTTTTCATCAGGAATGCTGAGAAGAATCAAGGCCCTTCTGGGGTGGGCATGCACTCTCTGTGCTCTCAGGGTCTCACAGAAATTCAGGCTGCTGAATTCCAGCTCTAACCCTGACACCTCTGGTCACAGCAGCCACGCTCCACGACCTGCTGTTTTTAAAGACACGGAGAGCTCATGTAGGGTGAAAATGCCAATTTAAGCCTCCTCTTAAAGACAGCCAATACCCAAAGCAATACTGGAAAACAGCTGGATCTTGCCCAGGATAATCATCATCACTACATGTGTTTGTTTCCTGGGCTGGTATTTTCCTAAAGCAAAATCTATCTTGCATCCTTAGCCTAATTTCCTAAAGAGCTTTGGACCCTATGAAACTCTTTTTTTTTTTTTTTTTTTTTAATTTGTACAAGAAGCACAACAGACCCAGTGGCAGAAGGTAGGTCCACACTTGGAAAAACTTTTCCCAGCTGTTGTTATACTTGGTATTATTTGAAAGGAAAACTTCCTTCAGAGTTCACAATTAATTAGGCACCGGAGGATGCTCTGCCTGGTTTCTTTCCTAACATTTTCTTGATGCTCAGAAAGGGTTTCTGGTATCTAACAAGCTGAAGACTCTTTAGATTCATCCCATGACACCTACATCATATACATCCCTTACCATCTATCAAGGGAGGCCCTTCTGCTGCAACCTTATTGGAAGTCAGTAGAAAAGAGCCAGAAAGCACAAATCTGAGAATCAAAACTTGATGGACTCCCAGGATCATGGAGCAACCTGTTTTATTGGATTTTACTCGGGAAATTTTTCCTTTAGATTTAAAACTATTTTTCTCTTCCTTAAGAGGATGGGCAGCCTCGCTTAGATGAACAGAGCTTGTGCTTTGGCCAGCGTATTTTCTTCTGTCTTGCTTTTGGGACTGAGCTTGTTCCTGTGGAACTGCTGGTCCTGGGTGGTCACAGACGTTGGGAGGTGGACATTCACCTGGGCCTGAGTCACAGTGAATGAAGTCCATCTGCTGTGGATTTTAAACCATCCTGAACGCAGAGGGGACGACCACAGCCAGGGCCCTGTACTTCTTGTGGATTATCACAGCGTGTCACCCTTGCTCCACGTGTTGCTCTGCTGGGTTGCACTTCTAAGGAGCTGAAAAGTGGGTGGACCAGCTGTGCAGGAGAGCAGTTATCATGTTGGAATCTGACCTTCCTTGCTGCTGGCTGGCTTCTTCTCCTTCAGCTGTTCCTCTTTCCAGGAGAATATGCGAACACTGGGCGAGAGCTCAAAAATCCTTACATAGGTTGGCCCTTCCTTGTCCTCAAAGCATCCAAATAGCTTGAAATAAAAGCCTGTAGCATGTACTAAAGATTAGAAACTGTAGATTGCAAGAAAGGTGCAAATATAGACACCGTTATCATATGACCATGACCCAAAAGAGTTGCCTGCAATCCAGGCACTGACACTGGTGCTTCCAGTGTGACCACAAAACAACCAGAATGAAAGCATCAGCTTCAGCATGCAAATTGTTTCATGCAAACTAGACACAGATTTAGTTTCAATGCAGTGACAAGCAGAAGAGCTGTGGAGGAGAGCTGTGACCACAGGCCAAGTCTTGCTTGACCAGGTGGCCCACTCAGTGGATGAGGGAAAAGCACGGGTGAGATCACACCTTGAACCCTGTGTTCAGTTTTAGGCCCCTCATGAGAAGAAAGACAGGTGGTGGAATGTGTCCAGAGAAGCTCAGAGGAGCTGGGGAAGGGTCTAGAGATTAAGTCCTGTGAGTGGCTGAGGAAGCTAGAAGGGTTTATCCTGGAGAAAGGGAGGCTCAATAGGACGATGTGGCCCAGGACACATTGCACCTCTCCACCTAAGCCAGCAACATCCACCTCCAGTCCCCATTTTCCTTTCACTTACAGCTTTGGAGGGTTTGCTCAAGCCTCCCCTTGGTCCAGAGAGCCCCAGAGGGCTCCTGAGGCTGGGTTTGCCCAGGGTGGGGATGCCCAGGACCTGCTGAGCCTGGCAGTAGGGACCAAGGCTGGGGCTTGTGGGCTGGGAAAGCCGGCTCTGAGGGTTTCAATATCAAGGAGGGTGTGGCAAACCGGGATCTGTGCCAGGGACATCACCAGGCAGCCCCAGCCCCACTGCAGCTGGATTCTGGCAACCAGTGAGAGCACATGCAGGGGGAATGCAGGGCTGGATGGGAGCTGGGGAAGATGCCCAGGGGGTTTCTAACGCAGACTGAGAGCTGGGACTCTCAAGGCAGGGCATGGTATCTCTCCTGGGGCTGCAGGCAGATGGAGCTCAAGGCTCTCAGTGACAGCAGGTGCCCAGAGAAGCTCTGGGGACATTTCAGATGCCCCCAGCCCCCTGCTCCCTCCCAGCCAGACCTACTGAATGCCCTTTCCCCCCACTTCCTCCAGGCCATGGCTCCATCAACCACTCTCATCCTGGCTCTGCTGGGCATCTTGCCCAGCCTGAAGCTGAAGCACCAGGTCAATGTGTCCACAGCCAAAGGGATGCAGGAGCGTGAGGAATATCTGCATCAGGAGATGGCTCAGCTCCTGCAGGAGATTGAGGGGAGCAGTGGCGTGCTGGACACCCTGCTCCCTTCTGCACTGCAGCAGCAGTGGCTGCTTTGGGTCACTGCAGCAGCCCTGGCCCTGGTTCTGCTCACTGTGGGCTGCTGGCTGGCCAGGAGGAGGAAGGCTTGGGAGCCTCCTCAGTTGCTTACACTGTCCTGGTCTCCCAGAAGACCCCTGTGAAGTCGGAATCAGGCTGATTGTGTGATGTTTGCCAGTGCTGAAGTCTCCAGTCTATGACTTATGCTTCATTTGTGAATCCTCACAAGATTCAAACAAGTGTCTATATGGTGGCACTGACAGTCTGCCAACAGCCTCCCCTCTTTGGTATAACAAAACCCCATGGGTTGTTTTCTATTTTCCAAGTGTCACCTTTTTTTTCCCAGCCAGTCCCATCTCCCTGTCCCTCCTGTCATAACGGATATGTGAATCTGGAGATTTGCCCTTTTCCAGGGAAATCACTGTATTAGAAATAACACTTGGCGTGAAACCGAGGGGTGGGTGCTTGGGCACACAGAAACATCAGCACTGCAGATATGAGCAATGCAGACCCGAGGCTCCAGCACCACCTTCTTCCTGGCTTTTGGAACACGTTGCTCCGCAGGCACCATGCTGCCTCTTCCTGCAGAGCCAGAATGGCTCCCCAGGGAGCAATACCAGACTTCTGGAGCTGCAGCTCCTGATTACAGACACGCTTTCTGGTAGCAGGAGATGAACTGCAGGAGCTGAGCAGCAAGGCTGGAGCCATGCCTCACACCACGGGCAAGATGTGCCCATGATCTCCTCTTATCACCTCAGGGTGATGCCTGCAGGGAGCTGTCCCTAGTTCCTCTCACAACCCTAAAAACATGCTGCTGAGATGAAAAGAATGTGGTGAGTTTGTTTTCCTCTTATGTCCTCTCTCCCCTCAGGAGGAGAACTCCTCAAGCCAATTAAAGGAAAGGGTTTGGGCTGCCTGTGTGAGTATAGAAGAGCAACCTAAAGGTTTCCATTAAGAAATCTTAATTAAGAAATTTTCACTAAGGAAGGCTGCTGCTGTAATAAGAAGGTGTCTTAAAGGACAGCCTGACTAATGCAGGGTATAACAAATGTCTGCAACAGCAAACAACAGCAAGAACTCGATGAGCAAAGTCCCAGGCTGTGTGACTCCATCCTTTAACCCCTTAGAGCCCGCTGCGGGAGCAGGATCAAATCCCTGCTCCACTGCAGAACACACATCTCAATGGAGAATTTTTTGAGACAGAGAGAAGGTGCACTGTGGCACAGGGCTCTCTGTGACAGCAGCAAGCCCAAACGGCCTCTCTGAGGAGAACTGAGCCCTTTCTGCACCCTGTCCCCCTGCTCAGATTTAGTGATGAGTCTCACCCAAGGTCTGCAGCTCCACACCCCTGGAGGGGATGTGGGAGCTCACCATGAGGGGGATGTTGTGGCCCTTGAGGGGATGCTGCACCTCACAAAGAGATGTTGTGACACGTGAAGAGAGTCTCACAAAAATCTCATTCCGATTTCAGCCTCACAGGTGTCTTCTGGGAGACCAGAACAGCTGACTGTAAACTGATGAGGAGACTCCTGGAAATGCCCTTGCCTGGCCAGACACCAGAAGCAGGACCAGAGCTGCTGCAGAGCGCCAGCTCCGGGGCCTGCCTTCGCCTGGCAGCGAGTTGCCATGGCTACAAAGTGAGCTGGTTTGAGGGGGAAAAGATTAAATCTGGCCTGGCTGCCAGTCCGCAGCTATCCTGGGAGCCGTGGCAGTGCCTTGTGCGCGGTGCACAAGTGCGGCAGAAGCTCTGACCCCTCCAAAAGCCGCCGCCCACCTCAGGGCTTCCAGCTCCCAGGTGCTGCACACGAAATTTGGAATAGGAAAGTGAAGTCATCCTGAGCTGTTACAGGAATCGAGGAAGAACTGAGCGCTTTTTCCAACTTCACTGTCCCCGTTCCCTGGCCAGCTGCTGGCTCAGGAAGAGCTGTGCCTGTGCCCACCATCTCCATCTCCTGGGCACCCCAAGAGCTGGCGCACAACCAGGGTCTCCTTGGGCCACACCCAGAGTTTTGTTTCACTCCCCGGCATGGCTTGGCAGGCTCAGCATTCCCTCACTCCAAAGTGCACCTCTGCCCAAAGCCTTTTTTTGGCTCACTGCAGCCGGGAACTGAAAGCATGGTGTCAGGGGTGAAGTGCAAGCACAGAGCTGCATGTAAAAATCTCTTGGCTGTGGATTGGTTTTCAGCAGCTTGTTCTGCCTCCAAAAGGAAGGAAAGAGGAAAAAAAAACAAAGCGAAAAACAAAGAAAGGGAAAAAGAAGAAAGAAAAGGAAAAGAAGAAGGAAAAAGAAAGGAAAAGGAAGAGGAAGAGAAAAAGGAAAAGAAGGAGGAAAAGGAAGCTGAGTGAAAATTTTAAAAATATCAAGCAGATCCCATGACCGCACCAGGTGGCACACATTTTATGTGCTTCAAGAGAAAATAAGGAATGAATCAACTGACTGTGCCCCATGACTATAATCCCTGTTCTGCCAGTTTGGCTCTAATTTGCAATTAGTAGTAAATGCATTTTTGAAAAAAAAATTTAAAAATCAAACAGGCTCTCTATTACTGGCATTTCAGCTGTGTCCTCACATGTACACTGGCAGAATACCCTGTGCATCAAATTTTAATTGCAATCTGAGGCTGGAACAATGATGTTTTTATTTATAGCAGGGAGCCATCACTGCTGCAGTGCTCCCTTTTACCTGTTAAGACTGAATTGAAGTCTGAAAAAATAGGATGCATCTGATAGAGCCCACAGCAGTTTGCTGTCTCTTTCAGCTGTAAGAGGACTGATAGTTTCCCCATGTGGCTCTCTCCACACGACCTGAGAACAGCCTGGACACTGATTTCACAGAATGATTTCCATTTTTCCACCTTTCACAGCCTGGCTGCATCCTACCTCAGGCCCAACATGATGGCAATCCTTCATTTCCAGCTGCAGGATCAATCAGCACATTTCTTTGCATGTGGCAAGGCCTAGAAACTCTCCACAGAAGTAAAAAAAACTCACTGGCACATCACCAGTGGGCTTTACGAGCAGATGAAGAATTAAAAAAAAAAATCCATCCCAAAAAGTCCTTATTTTCCCCTGTAGTTGTAGGAAGCCAAATACCAGCATTAAGTTTTGGTAAAAGGAGATTCCTACCATTCAGTTTTGTTTGCCTCCTGTTCCAAAATCTACAGAAGTAATGATACAAACTGAATCTGAGTGACAGGTGAAAACAAATTTAGGCAAGGCTAGATAACAGCTAAAACTTCTGTGTTTTCAATCTCAGAAAGGATTAGTTTCCTAGGCAAAGAAAGTTCACCTGTCTTGAGCAGCATAAAGACAGAAGTTCTGCTGCACAGGCAAGGGAAGGGTCCCGCCCACAGGGCAGGGAAATGTGCACCCCAATTTCCTGGCCAGCTCACTGTGAGGATGCCTCTCACCACAAGAACTGGCACTGCCAGCATGGTTATTTCTGCCTTCATTCACTACTCAAGCTTCTAATTTATATTAACAAATTTGAGACCTGAAGCTTGCGACTACTTTGCTATTTGAGTTGTTATTGCCTGAGCCTCCCCCCATATTTGCACAACAGGAATATAGAATGGCTTTACATGCAGATAAACAGATTTTTTTCCCCATTTTTCCTTCCATGTCACACCCTATACAGAGCCTCACAGAGAAGGCTCTCTACATGCTGCAGGAAAGGGGACAAGATTCCCAACAACGTGATAGCGTCACTTGTTTTTGTAACAAGTTTTGCTGCTGCAGAGGGGAAGAGGGAGCTGTAAGCTCTGGCAGCAGACAGGATGAGATGAGCCATAACGGAGGAAATGAGTCACGGCCCCAGCGGGGCAAAGGGAGTTCCCCAGAGAAGAGGCAGCAGAAGTCAAAGCCTGCTGTCCTCCTGGGGCACCCTGAAGAAGAGGAGACACAAGCTGGGACAACACGTACCACTGGACAGGAGAACCCACCACCACCACCACCATGCTGCTGATGTTCGGAGCCATTTTGAGCAGCTGAAAGGGCTGTGTAGGTCTAAGAGCTTAAATTCTTCAGATTCTGTCTTTCTGCCACATCTTTCAGCATTTTCAGTATGGTAGGGAGAGGCTTGAGTCTCATAAATGTCATCAGAGTATCAGAAAAAAAAAACCTGAATAATGTAATTTATCCAAAGTAATGATGCTTCGTTGATGCTGTTTTGATTCCCAGGAATGGCAGAAACCAGGGGACACCATGGACCCTTTCTGGAGGACTTGGGGCTGAGGAGACAAAAGCCCGTGTACAGAAAATATTTACCCAGGTATGAATTACCTTGAATGAACCTGCACTGCCAGTAAGACAATTCTAAGAATCCAATAGCCACCGAAAAAAAAAAAAAAGGAAAGAAAAGCACTGTGGTGAAATTTATTGGGCCAAGTCTAGAAACGTCTAACAGACATCTTCAGCCGTGAAAGACAAGGGAATAAAATCTGATACCTCCTGGGTGGGAGGTGCAGCTGATTTTGGGTATTTTACAGAGCCCTGAAACACATGGTGAGGAGATGGAGAGGAGGGGAGGCAGCGCAGAACCGCCGACAGGCGGGAGACACCCCCAACAGCACAAGCACAGTAGTGCCCAACTTGTCCCAAAAATGTCGTTTCTCTGCTCAGAAATTCACATCCGAGCGAGAACGACTCTTGAGAACCTTCCCGCACAGGATTTCTGGCAAGACAAACAAGAAAAACAAAGAGTACAAGCACAATCTTGTCAACAGGTCCGTGCAGCGGAGCCCGGCTCATCTGCAGGGTCAGGGTAGGGAAAGGAAAGTTTCGGCTTCAACAACACAGCTCTGCCAGAGTCCGGGCACTGCTGCGGGTGAGTCACGCCTTGTGCATCTCATGAAGAGCTGCTCTGTAAACACCCCGGAACGCAGACAGCGAGGAGCAGCGGGGAACGGCAGGATTGCGGTCAAAGGGAGGAAAATCATCCGGCAGCCGCGCACCCGCCCCCGTCCAACCCTGGGAAAGGGGCGCCCGTCCCCAGAGATAAGCCATTGTCCGAGCAAAGGGCTGCTCCCCGCCTCACACCACCGCCATCCTTTCCCCAAGCCTGCCTGCAGTCCCGTGGAATTCCCGTTCGCGTTTTGTTTTACGGGCTGTACTGAGTATTTCCCATCCCCAGAGGTGTCTTTGTTCCCCGGGGATTCTCTCCTCGCAGTGCGAAGCCAGTCCCGCGACTCTTGGTGTAAAACCCGCGTGGTTGGGCAGCAGAGGCAGAGGATATGGAGGAAACGTCTGTGCCGGCATCGCTGCACGGATACAGGCACACCCTGGCACCGAGCTCCTTAACTCTTTGTTCTTCACAAGTTACCAGCCTGCTTGCAAGCGCTGGCAGCGGGTTTGGGATTTAAAAGGATCGGCTGTCTTCTGACAACAGTACACAGTGCTGGCAGAGATTTCCGGAGTTCTTTTTAGAAAGACAGCACACGTTGCTATCATGATTTATCAATTTTTTTTTCCCGGTTTTACCCCTACAGGGGGAAAGGGGATTTTCACAGGTGCAGGTATCTTAACCCAGCTCATGCAAAGTACTGTTTCCACACTTTACTGTTGCAGAAATTACGGTTTTTGGACTTGATCTAAAACTCACTGAGGGCAGTGGGAAGCCAATATTTGCAGTGAGGTTTGAAGCAGGTCCCTGGCAAGAACAAGTGGCCACATTTCCTCCAGGTATGGCAAATTCTGAGTGGCGGATGAGGATTTTGACTCCTGGTGCCCCTGGTAGGGTGGACATTTGCGCTCATACTGTGTTATTTGCAAAAAATATCATCAATTTTCAGGGTCTTAACAGCAGGATGCTTTTATTTTCTCACTCAAGGCCATTATTTTTGCCACATTTAATAATTGCACATCAATTATTTAGCTTATTACTCCACCCCAAAGTTGCTGTGCTGCTGGCCTGGAGCCTCAGGAGAGCAGAGCAGGACAGATCTGCCATGGAGCTCACTGGGGTGAGTCACAGCAGAGCTGCGAGAAGAGCAGCAGGCAGGGGGTGAGGGTGTCATCCCCCTCCCTGCACAGATCCCAGGGGTCCAGCCCCACTCCCACACCGACAGGGAGCTTCTCTGCCCCTCATTCAGAAGTAGACTGGGAATTTGGACAGGGGTGCTCTGCTGGTGCCAGGGCAGAGCACAGCAACACCGTGAGCAGGGGTGGCCAGGCTGGTTCTGGCAGCACAAGCCTGGGCACGGTGCCTCTGTCCTGGGCAGTGCCATCGCAAGGCACCCCACACAAAACAAATTAATTTCCTCAAGCAGAGGACTTCCTGTTACTCCTCTGCTGCTCTGTGGTGACTTGAATTGCTTTGGATTTTGCAACATTTGGCGCTGCTGTACGCAAAACCCGAGTTCCTCCAGAACTGCTGTACATTTGCCGCCCAAACGCCCATGTCTGTGACAGTCACGGTGTGTCTGCAGATGGAGTTTCTGTCACCTGCACAACACGGCACAGGGCACTGGACACCCTCAGGTGCCGTTGGGGTGGTCACTGCCCACAGGGACCAGAGCATCACCTCAGCTCACAGGGCTGTCTAGCCCCATCAGCCTGCCTCAGAGAAACAGCATGTGGCTCTGCGTAGAAGCAACAGATTTGTGGGTTTGTGAAGTGCAAAAAAAAAAAAAAACCAAACCCTCCTCTGTCACAGCTTATAATGATCTGCACACCAGCCACATGTAAATTGTGCTGGGTTGCTCTACCAAGCGGTTTCACTGCAAATCAAGTTCCCTGCACTCCTGTGCTCACGCTTGTTCCCGAACATGCACGGAAATGGGTTTTGCTGCAGTGCAGGGCTGCCCCACCGCACATCTCAGGGCAAACACAAACCCAGAAGCTTGAAAGAGAAAGGAGGAACTGAGAGCTGCTCCCAAGGGAAAGCAGTGTGTGCAGAGTGGAAGCCATCCACGCTCTGGCTCCATTAATGCCGTATGTCTGATTTCAGAGGAGCATGAGCAGGGAGGGAAGCTGCTGCAAGCAGGAATGTCCTCGGGCTGTGCATCACAGAGGCTTCCACTCAGCCAAGATGCACCAGGTGCTCTGGCCCTGATGCTCACTTATCTATGGCTCAGCTCAATGCCCCTTCAGTTTGCTTGCTTTTTTAACTATGTGAAATGTCTGCTGCCTCCAGAGCAACACACAGCTGTAAATACTTTCCAGGCTACCCATGTTTCCCTTCCAAGCAATCCCAGCTCCATGTTTTCATGCATGTCTGAAACAAGAAATAATTTGCTGCGAAGCAGTGTTGCAATTTCCCATAAAATATTCCTGTCCCGGCCTGTCCTAATTTTGGCTTCCTTTGTGTTGTTTTGACTGGAAGTCTTGCTTCTTAAGAGGCACCACGAGTGTGGTATGAACCTATGAAGAGACCTGTGAAACATTGTCTGTAGGGAGCCATCGTGCCAAGATGGAGAAGAACTTGACCCATGCAAGTGAGAAAATAGATGAAGAGGGAAGTAATTGTACAGAGCAGTGGATACAATGGATTCAGGGATGCAGGCTGTAAGCAGATACATGGTTGTTAATACTAGTGCATGTTTAACATGTTATTGTCACTTTCAGATGAGTTAACCAAGTTGAACACAGGATGAACCAGATTCTAACAAGGCTGCTAAATGCTCCACATCCACCAATCCCCATCCAGCCAATCTGCAATTACTGAGCAGACAGAGCCCAGTTGTAATTTCCCTCCCTCTCAACAGGAATTTCTTGTTTCCCAGAGGTTTTTTTTTTTTCATACCCTGTCTCAAGTGCAGAAGGAAACACTATGGAAGTACTCTTGTAATTACTGACATCTTGTTTCACAGGCAGCTGCTGAAAGAATACGAGAAGAATCACAGAATCATGAAATAATTCAAGTTGGAAAAGACCCTTGAGATCATCGAGACCAACTGTTAACCCAGCACTGCCAAGCCCAACACTAAACCATGTCCCCAAGTGCCACATTTACATGACTTTTAAATCCCTCCCGGGATGGTGACTCCACCCCTGCCCCAAGCAGCATCACTCTCCAAACAACGCAGGATCAGGGAAGAACTTTCAAACCCTGGGAGGAAGTAAAAGAGATATTTCACAGTCCTGGCAGAAGAGCATTTTGTGTGTTATAACAACCAGCAGTGTTCAGTTCTCTCCCAGAAGCACAGTCCTGAAAACCCCCAAGGAATAGCTGCAAAAGTGACCGTCTTTTTTTTGTATTGCAGGGTCACGGCCACTCCGTGCTGCTTCTGTCACTGACAGCTACAAGTCATATCCAGCTACAGGCTGATGCTCTGGATAACCCTTGCAAAAGCTGAGTGGAGGCAGGTGGAAGAGGTTTTATCCTCACATCCCTAGCCCTAGATGATCTCCAAGGTTTCTGTCAAAATTCTGCCTTATGCTAACAATTTGCAGTGTAACTTCAGTGCAAATTTATTATACCTACCAGGGCTGTTTTATTTTTCTTCAGTGTTTAGTCATTAGTCTTTTATTCTACCTGTGAATCATGAGAATATTGGTTAGTGATATAGTGCTTTACATGACACACTTGTACCAAATAGTTGCAAGATACTTATGTATGTATGAATGTTTATGCACACTACACATAAAGTAGTTGAGTACTGGCTTTAATTTTGCTTTTGGATTAGTTATACATTGTATTTTAATCTGGATGGGCTTTTTCAGCCCTGATTGCAGTTATCTGTGCATGGGTTAGACAGCAAGAAGAAGAAAATACAACCCAAAACATAAGCAGGGATGTAATGACAGGTAAAACCTTTCCTTCATCACCCTGGGACCAAAAGTCACCCACTGCATCTTTGCAAACCAAAGCAGACAATTTTTAACTGCTTTTACAGGATGCATTTCAGAAAACTGCAACTCTTTTTTGCAACCCTTCCTTCAGGGAGCCTCTCTTAATAGCAAGAACCTCAGGATTAATTTCACCTGAAGAAGGGTACTGCCCTGAGGGGAGCATTCTTCACCGTGATGATTAAGGATAAGTGCACTGTGGCACTGGAGGGAATGCTATCAGTCTCAAGCCAATCATTGTTTCTGTAGCAGATGGAGATTAAGTGAGGAAATGTCCAAGGAGTTCACCGGATTTTTAATCTCCTGAATGGATTTTATGATTTGACACAGATCAAAGCATTTTCCAAAAATCTGCACATTGATTTTGTGAGCTGTACTTAAAAGCTATGTGCTTGATTTTGTTAGCATGGATTTCTATCGATTTGGAAACCCTGGTGTATAAAGAGTTCCAAGTATATTTCTAAATACACAAGGCTTTTCTGTCTCACCTCTCGCAGAGCTCACCAATCTGCAATTTCTACCTACAGACTACTCTAACCCTACAGCTTGAGAATCCAAGACAAATGGTATTGTAACTCTCATATGCACAAATCTTTACAAATCAGGCTTATAAAAAAATCAGCGAGGCCTAGATCATACATTTTTCTGTACTTTCATGATTTAGTTTACATGTGAGAGAATGTACGTCGTCCTGGGAAAGTTCTTTTCAGATAAAACAGCAGGCAGACGTGAGCTGCAGCTCGGCCACTCCTGCATAGCTGCGATGTTTGACATTCACTGGGGCAACGCCTCGCTCATCGTGCTGCTCTCCCTTTCGGACTCACTTTGGGGCCATAACCTCATCTGCATCTGTACCCAGTCCAGAAAAAATGCCTGAGGTTTGCTAAAAGTTTAATTTATAGTGTGGTCTCAAGTCAGTTGCCTTGAATTTCTGCTGACTCCCAGCACTGACAGCACCCTTTGGCTTCCCCAGCAGAAAGTGGGGGGAGATGAGAGGACCAAACACAGGGGGGTGGAACAAAGTCCTGGATGATGAAAGCTACAATTTTTTTTTTTTCCCCTCATGGTTGTAGGTGATACATTGCATTAAACTTTGGGGTTTGCTACATTTCAATGTAACAAGAGAAAATTCGGGTAGATAAAGATTTTCATACATAATCACACAAATTTGGCTCCAGTAATTATTCAAAATTAATTTCAAACTGATTTTGATTTTTAATTAAAGTTCACCTCAATTACAAAATTACAAATTATCAAACCTCACCAAAGACTAATTTTCTCTTGGTTGGTGTCAAAGTGTATGTCTTCTGTCTGAGGGGAGGAAATCTCCATTCATGAGTGGGGATGAAGTCCAGCAGGAAATCTTCAGACCCCACTAAACTAGCAGAGGACATACCACTTATAAGATAAAAGATGTTTATAACATGTACAAAAATATAAGTATCCACAGATATGGAAATAAACCTTTCTTTTCAATAGCAAGGATAGGCATTAATGCTTTCTAGAGCAAGGGTGTAATCAAACTATGCTTATCAACAAACAGAATTTCCACAACTTAAAATTCCAATTTCCATTTACTGAACATGCAGTGAACAAAAACAGTAAAAGGAGAAATGAAATGTACTTGTTGGTCTTTGTTGTTGTGCGTGTGTTAAAACAGGGTGGGACTGCATGCATCAAATTAAAAAGAAAAAAAAAAAGTAAATCCTGACGGTTTGGGGTTTCAGAGGAAGGCAACAGAACAAAAGCCTGTGATGAGTTTCTTGGTAAACCACAGGGAGAGGAGGGAAAAAAAAATTAAAAAAACTTATTGTTTAACTAGTTTTTATACTAAGACTTCTTTTAAACTACCCCAGATAAAAATCCAATTACACAAGAGATTTTGTACTTTATTTTGTAGATTTTCTGAATGACTCATAAGCTTGCAGTCATACCATTATGCAAGTTATATTAATAAAATATGTATGCTTGGCAAAAATTTCATCCCATCCTGCCAGAATTTTGAGCACCTTTTTATTGGGAGGCATTTGACGTCAACTGGCACCCTTTGGAGATGAGGCATGGTGGGGAAAATGAGTCTGTGATGCTTCGTTCCAATTTTAGACTCCTAATACCTTGAATTACATGGAAATGTATCCATGACTATTAAAAGCACACAAACTCTTTTTGAATACTTGTTCACATCACACATTATTGCAGTAAAGAACAAGCTGTGTGTTCCTGATGTGGCCACCTGCTAGTTTTCCAGCCAACAAACATTGAAAAAAGCTGATATTTGTGCTGTCCATCACCTCTTGCATCTGTTTCTGATCAGCCCTGTGCAGAACTCCGTGGCCAATGCCACATAAAATCTCAGCAAGCCTCAGTGGATTTGTTCACTTGCAGATGCTCTGAAGGAATAAGTAGAAACTGTGACAAAAAACTCTGTGTGATTTTTATGCCACACACTTGTATGATACTGCAAGCTGCAAGGAAAACTTATTTTTTTCCTAATTAAAGATAAGTGTCAGACGGACTTGGATAATTACTAGCAACTGCTCCACTCAAATACCCAAATCTTTACCCAAATGAGTAAACTGTTGGAGTGGAGTTTAGGCCTGCAGTATTTAAAAGGCTGACTCAGGCATCCATCAGCCGACTCTACTTCTGCCAGACAAGAAAGAACCTGCTTTTCCATCCCCAGGTAAATGTCTGCTGCCCACATCCTTTACATATAAAAGTAATCTGAACTAGTTAAGAATAAATTTAGGCAGTAATTGCCAATAAACAATGGTTTCTTGAAGCAGTGGCAAGCTAGAGGAACCTTTTAATAGAAACAACAATGCCAAGCCCCTAGCCCTAAAGCAAGATTTCCTTGCTAGGCTGGATGGAGCCCGGTCAGTTTACAAACCACTGCAACAACTGCAGGAACTGGGGTAAGCGTCTGGGCAGCTCCCCTCCCTCCCGCAGCAGTGCTCAAACCTCATTTATAAACTGAACCTACTGGCAGAGCTGGAATGGATGACGTGCTTCTGGGTCAGCAGAACCCTGAATGTCCAGCCTGATGCAGGCTGACATCACCAAGGGTTTCATGTGCTGCTGCCCTGTTCCTGTGCAACTCCACCACTCCAGCCACTGTCAGCTCCAGCTGTTTGTCACCAGGCACACTGCAGTGAGATGGGTGACGCTTCCTGAGGGCTCCCTGGAGCCCTCTGCCAGCAGGGAGGGTCTGCTGCCTGCAGCTGGAGGAATGCAGCACAATCTGTTAGACCTGCCAGAGTGACCCCAGGCAAACCTGCACACAGCAGCCCCGCGTAGAAGCCGTGCATTAAACATGGCTCTCGCCTCCCCCTCCTCTGGAGCACCTTGCCCGGGTGTCACAGGCTGAAACACTTCAGAGTCAGCCACAACTCTGCATGGGTCTAATCAGAAAGGAAAAGCAGGAGAGGCTTTAGGCAGACCCATCTGAACATTCCCTCTCTCTCTGCAGATTACAGCCATTTCGCAAGACCTTGAGGGGAGACCTCACCCACTTGTCTCCTGTCTGACAGCCCAGGGCACAGGCATTAATTGGGTTTACAGACTTCCTACCACACGCATTAGTCCTACCGCCTCTTCCCCGAGGAAGGAGATGAGCACTCCCTAAAAATTGGGACACTTTTCCTTCCTCCTGCTGATAGGCAAGGCCTCCTGACACAAGAATGTGTTCAGGAGCTGCTGCTGTTACCTCTTTGGAGTACTGCAACTCATCCAACAGCTGTTCCACCCATCCAGCCCGTGCCTGGGGTTCCCTGGCACGGAACACCCCAAACGCCAGCTTCATTTGCTGTACACAACCTGGCAAGACAAAGCCATCAAACTGCACCCATTCCTGCACACAACACCTATGTTTTCCATTTTACAACCCGACCTGCAACAGATCCCCTGGATGTGAGGGTCAACACCACATCAACCCATGGGATGCGTGGCCAGCTTCCAAACCAAGTGTGTTCACGTGGTGGGAATGAGGCCACGCCAAGGTGACGGCCAAGGCTGGAGCCAGCAGAGATGGCAGGGTGGCACAGCTGTAGGGAAGGTGGCGGAGGAGCCAGAGGCTGGTGGAAGAATTGGGATGCCAAGGCTGGAGGGAGGCTGTAAAACAGGGGTGCTGAAGTTGGAGGGAGGCTGTCAGAGGAGCCAGAGGCTGGTGGAGGAGCCAGGATGGCCAGGCTGGGGAAGGAGGCTGTCATAGGAACAGGGTGCCGAACTTGGAGGGAAGCTGGCACAGGAGCCGGGTGTTGGAGCAGCCCCAAGCACCCTCCGCCCGGCTCATTCCCAGGGGAAGAAGCTGTGAGGGGCAGGATCCACTCCGGGAGCTGCCATGGAGCCTGCCTAGGGTCGGCTGTCCACACCCGAATGCTTTTCGAAGGCGAATGACTTTCGCGAGGACAAGAAAGTCTGCGCGGTCTTCCCCCCTCCGCAATAAACGCTATTTTAAAGAAAAGCCACTCTCGCTCCAGCCGAACGCCGTCCCGCCACGGGCTCCCCGCTACNCCCCGGGTGCCCCGCGGCCCCGGCGGGGGAGCGGCTCCGCGCCGGGCACCGCCCTGGGCGCGTCCCGGGCCGGGCCGGGCAGTGCCGGGCCGGGCAGGGCGGGCAGCAGGAGCAGCCGCAGCGCCATGGCTTTCGCCCGCTGGTGGTACGCCATGGTGAGTGCGGGGAAAGCCCCGGTGGGGAGCCGGGACCACCCCGGGAGTGGCTGGCGAGGGGCGCGGNAAGGTGGCGGAGGAGCCAGAGGCTGGTGGAAGAATTGGGATGCCAAGGCTGGAGGGAGGCTGTAAAACAGGGGTGCTGAAGTTGGAGGGAGGCTGTCAGAGGAGCCAGAGGCTGGTGGAGGAGCCAGGATGGCCAGGCTGGGGAAGGAGGCTGTCATAGGAACAGGGTGCCGAACTTGGAGGGAAGCTGGCACAGGAGCCGGGTGTTGGAGCAGCCCCAAGCACCCTCCGCCCGGCTCATTCCCAGGGGAAGAAGCTGTGAGGGGCAGGATCCACTCCGGGAGCTGCCATGGAGCCTGCCTAGGGTCGGCTGTCCACACCCGAATGCTTTTCGAAGGCGAATGACTTTCGCGAGGACAAGAAAGTCTGCGCGGTCTTCCCCCCTCCGCAATAAACGCTATTTTAAAGAAAAGCCACTCTCGCTCCAGCCGAACGCCGTCCCGCCACGGGCTCCCCGCTACCGCCCCGCCACCTCATCCCGGACCCAGGGCCCCCCTGGCTCCCCCGTCCCGGCTCGGCCCCGGCAGGAAGGGGAGGGACCGAGGGCCGTTCCAGCCGCCCGTGGAGCTCGGGAACGACCGGCGGCCCCCCCGCTCCTCTTCGCCGGGATCGGCATGTCGGCGCCCGGGAAGGGCAGGCAGCCGCTGCCCGCGGCGGTAAGGCGGGCTCGGGGACGCGGGGAGGGCTCTGAGGAGGGCGGCGATGCCGCTCGGCGCTGCCCCGGGTGCCCCGCGGCCCCGGCGGNATGGAGAAGTGGTAAGGAAAGGCGTTGTGGTGCGGGTGGAGGAGAGACGGCGCTTTTAAAAAGAAAACCCCAGTGCTTCACGTCAGGTGGAAGCGCGGTGCGCTCCGGCCGTCTCTGCGCATCCCGTCCCCTGTCAGAAAGCGACACTGAAAACCGGGGTTTTTGGTGCTGTTGGCAGTTTTCGTCGTCTCCCGAGTAACGCAGGCTCGCGCGGTGACGAAACCGCAGCAGAACGCGTAAGGCAGGGTTTTATGTGGGGCTGTTCCTGTTTTGGGAAAAACTGCGCGGCGCCTTTTTCCAGGATCGTGTCCTTCACTGCAGGTGGGTGGCGGCGGTGCTGCCGGGAACAGCCGTCGCTTGCCAGATCCTTCGTGAGCGAACTACAGCTCTCTGATGGCTCCGTGCCGTTTGGATGGACTTGGGTCGCTGCTCATTACTGTGACGAGCCCGGGACTGCTTTCAATGGCTTTAAAAAGTCTTTAAGAAACCTTTATGGTTTATTACTCACAGGAGGAAGCAGTTGGTCTCTGTATGGGGTGGTGACAAAAGAAAAGTTTGCATTCTGTTAAAGTTTTACAGAAAGCATATGTTGTGAAATGTTGGTTTCAGAGAAAACATCACTTTAATGTATTTCCTAAATATATGATCAGGTAGATTAAATGTCTTGAAGTTATAACTGTACTTTTAAGTTGCTCCACATAGCTTGGATCAGAGTTTAGCAGTGTTTTCAGCTATCAGTCATCGTATCAAGTCAAATCAGTGTGGTGGAGGTGACACAAAATCACTCAGGGGAAAGTTTGAGAATTACTGCTTTAAAATGGATGTAAAAGGTCTCATTAGCTCTGTGTCATTGCACCAGGGTAAGAAAGGATACTAAGATATGACTGTGTGTGATCGGGTAAGAGAACTGCTCCTACACTTGCTCTTTTGGAAACCCATGGTTGTGGTTGCTGGCACTTTTGGGCCTCCACGTGGGACTGGAGCCCTCTCCTCTCCCATGTGTGTGATTCACACTGGGCAGGTGGGAGAGGCAGAAAAGGTGGGTGAGAGGAGCAGACACAAAGGAGGTTCACGTGATTCAAAGCCTAGGAAGGTTTTTACTGGCTGGTGTATTTAAAGCTGGGGTTGGATGTAATAAGGATCTGGGTTTCACCTTTCCATTCCTTACCTGGCTTGACTGTAACTCCCCTGGCACCTCTTTGCAGCTGACAGTTTCCTGAGCAGTGTCAAAAGACCTCTTGTCTTCCTCCCAGTTCCAGCTGAGAGCGAAGGTCAGATTCCCATCTCCTTTAGCAGCTGTAATGCTGAGTTGATTGGCTTCAGCTGAGAATCTTGCAAGACCTCACTTCTCACCCGGTTACTTTATGTCCTCTGAGATGCTGTGCAATGGCCTTAAACCAAAAGCTTGTTAATGCCTTCTAAATCTCCTGAGGTTTAGAAGGAATTTCTTGGAAGCAAAGCCTTTAGTGAGGGGTTGGGTTTTGTGCACATAGGTGTCTGTTCAGTTGTCAGTGATTTTCTCTGTACTTTTTCACCAGTTACTTTCTAGTTTATGAGTGCTGTTTGACTCAGAAGTTAAAGGTGTGTCCTGAAACAGTAGTGTGGTGACATTTTTGTGCACTTTAGAACAGGATGAAGATGTCAGGGTAAACTTTCTTGCTCATGACACTTACGTATTTTTGTGAACCTGTAATTATGGGTAGATTTGTGTGGGGTTTTTTTTAGTGGGTAAGGTTGGAAAGTATTTTGGGCCAGCTTAAAAGCTACAAGGAATTGTTAGCTCATGAATTAAATTAGAAATGTCACTTCAGCTTTACGCCCACTGTTGATGTGAGAGAGCGGGGGCTGCTCTGATCCACTGGTTTGGTTATGAATATGTATCTTTGGCACTGCAAGGGAAGATGAGCAGGAAGAGGAAAGAGTGCCCAAAGAAAAAGTCAGCTTGTCGTCATGAGGTGTGAATATGAAGGAGCTGTGAATATACACTGTCCCCCAAAACCTGAGCTTAACCTTCTTACTAAGCAGATTGATTTACTGCATGTATTTCATTTGTGTATTTAATTTTTTTACTAGAGGGTTCAAAGCTTGGAAATGCAGATAAGAAAAGAGCTGTTGAAGGGCATTTTTGGAACAGGGTCCCTCATTGTACCTTATGCATCAACTGTTCAGGGAACCAGCATGTTTCCCTCAGGTGTATTGTGCAGCTGTGCTTTGCTAGGTTACCTCTTCAGGACAGCAGACTTTCCTGCAAGGCAGTACTTTCACAGGCTGTTTTATTATCTGAGGCCAGAGAGTGAGTATCAGGGCTGCGTGTGTACACAGCACATTACTCAACTTACTGGATTAAAAAAAAAAAAACCAAACAAACCAAAACTGCTTTGGTCTGACCATATGTGCTTTGCTCCCTCAGTTGGAATACACGTATTTGGCCTCTGAGTCAAAGTCCCTTCATTATGGATGCTGTTTGATGTAGCCTCCTGGAGGGAAGGTGTCAAGCTTTTAATGTCTCTCTGACTTGAGTTTAGGGATAGCAAAGTTGTGGTCCTTGTCCTGGTCCGTTCTGTATCCTCTCTGGGCAGTGAAGCTGCCCTGGGGTCCCTCAGGGACACAGAGATGTTCTGGCTGAGGGAATCCTGCCAGTCCCCTTCCATATCTCCCTCTGCACAGTCCTGGGTCTGGGTGCCCTTTTGATGCCATGGTCCTGTCTGCTATGGGTTTGTTTGATGTGAGGATGAGGAGGTGGACTTAGGGAGGAAGGCTAACTCTGGATTCAGCCCTGCTAAAGGTCTGGCATGCTCAGCAGGAAGCAAGTAATTAATTCCTACATTCCCTGACTTGGTTTTGTAAAAGAAAAAAACAGACTAAGGAGAGCCTACACTTTGATTGGTGTTGGTGCTTTTAAAGCTATATCTGAATTTGAAGACGAAAATGAACGAAAGCAATAAAAGACTTTAATAGCTGGATTCAGGGTAACACTTGATTTTTGGAGCATTTTGATGCTGAAGGTATCCATACAAGAAAAGAGCCCAGTCAAGAGAGTTCTCCTTTAGCTTCTGAGACTTCTGGCAGTGCTGGCTCTGAAATTCCTGTTCTGTCAGCAACAGGACACTCACTGATACTGCTCTTGCTGATACGTGTGTGATGTGCTTTTATTGTAGCAGTAAAGAGCAGAGAGAGCTGGGTAAATTGTGTCTGTACTGGAAGTGCTATTATGGAGCAGTGATTCAATTAATCTCTTACCTGAACAGACGACCTGCAGGGCTTGTTTTTCCTCTAAAGAGGCACAATTGGAATATGAGTATAGCATTTCCAATTTTAAAACTCGTCAAGTATCTTAGTCATAAACAAACTCATTTTAAAAGCTTGAATTTTTAGAGGTTGTCCAAAACAATTATTGAAATTTTTGTTGCCATAGTACTTTTTTCAGCCTGCATTTTCTCCTGCTGATGTGCTGGAACTGATTCCTCTTGAAGATAGTGCAGTGATACATGGATCATTACTTTCTCCCTATAGCCATGTAAAGAAAAATCTGCAGGAACTCATTACTTTGTGGATTAGCAGGCTTTACCTCCTGCTGCTCAGTCCTGAAAACAGAAGGGAATAAATGGATCTTGAATCATCTCCTGTCTTTACTTAACAAAACAAACCAGACGTGAATCCTCCCTCCCAGATGTCTCAGTTGCTGTGGGAGGTTACACTAGCTGAGATACTAGAGAGTAGCTATATTATGTTGCCTTTTATATTTATTCCTTGCTTTTTGCTTTTATTATTTTTGAAAAAGATTTTTTGAGGGACCACATTGATCACTTTTCAGAGATGCAGACAGCTACAAGGTGCTGGATGCCATTGTGTGTGCTGAGCAAAATTTGTCTTTCTTTACATTGCTGCACATGGGAAGCTACTGGGGTTGTACATCAGGTTAGGTGAATGGAAGAGGTTTAGAGTTTTGGAGGAGATAAAAGATGCAGGAGGTTCAGGGCTCCTGGAAGAACTGCATTTCCTAACGTGCACCTGTGCCTGAACTGTTGGAGCATTTCTGTTTTTCTGTATCAGCTCCAGAATTGCAGCAATCATGGTAACAGCTTTCTTCCAGGTGAGGAGGGCTGGGCACAACTGGCATCTTAGTGTGTCTGAGGAAAGTTCAGATGCTGGAGTGGGTTGCACACATCATGTTGGTGCCTCTGAGAGCTGTTCAGTTTCTGCTGAAGCCTGCGGTTCTGACATTTCCAAAACAAGCATTGGAGAGTGCTTTGCTGCTGAGGGATGAGTGATAAGCTGAATATCTTCCAGAGCTTTTCACAAAAACAGTCATGTAACTGCCCTAAGAGTCATGACCTTATGACTGATTGCTCTTGAAGTTATCCAGCAGGGGATTTAGAAATCCTGTCCATTAGTGAGAAGGAAAACATAAGTGTTCCTTGCTGTCATATTGTGGTAGCTGAAAGGAATCATCCTCGCACTAAGAAGTTTGAGAATTTCTTTGTGTGGAAGATATGACTTAAGATCTTAATAGATACACATCTCTTTTCTCTGGTTGCAGCATGGTGACAAGAAGGCAAATGAAGCTTCTTCCAAGGCGGGAGAGAAAAAAGCAGAAGTGGGAGAGGTAAATTTAAATGTCTGAACATATTAAAAAGAAAAGTTGGTAATGAATTTTCTCATATACATATTTTTGCCTTTTGATAGCAAAGTGGTATCTTTTGGACAATTAACTGGTGACTCCAGTCAGCCATTATTCATCCCAGGAATGTTTAGTTTTGTCTTCTGCTGCTGAGCAGTCTATGGAAAATACTTTTTTTTGCTTTGTTCATATTTTCCCTAATATTTCACACTGGTATCCCTGGAAGTTACCTCTGTGGTGTGTGTACTGTGCAGTGCCAGTGCAGTGTGGGACACATCTGATGGCCCTGGTTTCGTGGTTGCCCAGAAGCACAGGTGAAGTGAGTGCACTGTGATGCTTTCCACCTGATGCTTCATCCATAGCAGAAGCTTTGTTGGGAATAACTTTGCCTAAGCCTGTTTGACTGCCCTGCAAATCAGGGTCAGTGAATGCTTTTATTACAGTCCTCTGAGGTAGATGATTTAAGCAACTGCTTTCCTTTCCTGTCCAGAAAGCAAGGAAGGCTTCTCTAGCCTGAGAACATGTTCCTCCTTTCCTCTCCAGACGGCTTGTTTTTCTCATAAATACCATTGTGCATTTATTATTGTGCATTCTTGATTTAGTGCCATATTCTTTGACTGCACATTGTTCTTAGTAGAGAAGTGCTGACATTTTTGTGGGAAGGGTGGGAGTTGAGGCGTGTAGTTTGGGGTTCTGGGGTTAATGTTTCTGACCTCTCATTGAGAAGATCAGTTTCCAACAAAACAAGATCTCTTACTAAAATTTATTGTCTGGATACTGCTGCTCTTTGAGTCGTTAGGATACTGCATGTATGTTTCCTCTTGTGAATTTCTTTGTATGTTTTACTTGTTCCATCCACTCTGCAGTGCTTAAAAGTGGAAATAGATCAAAAACCTCTTCCACAGACCCACTGAAGGGCATTAACTCCACTGTGACTCATGTGACTCTGATTTGTCAAGCAGTTGAGGAAGCAACTCAAAATCTTTGTATGACTTTCCCAAGAGTCTGCAATGTTACATTTTCGTTTAAAAGTCAGAGATTATTCCTTTAGTCTTCAATTTTTGAAGCAGAAATCTATAATACATCTGTAGAGAGCTTTGGGCGACGTTGTCTAGAAAACTGAGTTTGTTCACCTGCGTACTAGGAAAGGTTTGGCATTAGGAAAATTACGAGAAAATATGAAGATCTTTGAAGAGTTTATATCCATACTGAAAGGAAAACAGTAAAGTCAGTATGTTTGTTGTATAACTAAAAATAACAACAAACAGTTCCACCTCTCAGGTTCTTTGGGTGTATAGCCCTGAAGGAGTGAGAGAAGGAGGGTAGAGCTTTGAAAAGCAAAGGTAGGAAAGGCCTGACACTGGTTTGAGTGGGAGATGCCAAATAGCCACAGCATCAAGGGGAATTCAAAATGAATACTGTTAGGGTGTAGAGCAGGCTTCTTAAGCATTTCTTCTTGGAGACTTAGAAGCAGACTGAAGAAAACACAGCAGGTTTACTGTAGATAGACACCTGTTTGGTAGGATGTGGACTTGGCACAGAAAGGATGGAACTGCGATACCATGGTTGACAAGTGTTGTCCTTGGAAAGATTGATCTCCATCACTTCATTGCCTAAAGATTTAAGCCAAGGAAAGCCACTGTCATACTTCTTTGCATCATTTTGGCAGTGCTGCTCAAACTTTAAGTCTAGACAGGGTGGGGGATCTGCTTGCACAGGAAGGGTCTGCTTTGGGTTGAGATGCACACAGTCTGTCAGTCCAGTGATGAGCAGCTGAACGTGTGTCTCTGCATGGTGCCTCGTAGGAACAGTCAAAAGATGTGCTGGAAACTACAGATGTGTTAGAATATGTAATTGAAAAAAAAAGAATAAAGGCAGTTCTTCATCAGTGTAAATGTCAATTAAAGTGTGTGTGTATGTGTTGTGTTGTATTGGGCACTGCTCCAGGACAAAGGCTCAAGTCACAGGGATCTGTCTTAAATCTTCGTGTCTTGGTTGTTAGAACCTTGCATTTGTTGAATTCACCTTCTAGGGAGAATCAGACACTTCCTGAAAATCTAGATCAGCTTTACTGAAAGGTTTTCATTCCTTGTGAGTGTGTGTATGGGGGGCGTTAACAGGAAAGAAACGGTGGTTGTTGGAATTGCTGGTTGCTCGTGCACATGAATCTGTGGCCTATTTTTGCAGCTGGGATGCAGCTGCCACCCAGCAAAAGTGAGTGATGTGCTGCAGGTTTCCCATGTCTGTGTCCCTCTGTTCTCCTGCTGTGATGTGGCATCCTGGACCTGAGCCAACGCGTTTGGAGATGCCACTGCAAAGCGTGCAAAATAGTAAATTTCCTTGTTTCCCCTTGCCTCCTGGTGTTCCAAGGCTTTTAGCAATTTGTTAGCATGGTAGGGACAGCTGGTGTGGTTTTATTTTATCCCTCACCCTGATGTTGTCTTCAGCTTACGTGTGTGTGTGCCTTTCTACCAGTTTCAGATCCCTTCCACTTTTGAGGCCATTGGGGCACTAGTTCTCTAGGAGTCCTTGGATACTGAAATATAAATGCTTTCAAGGGCAGATGGAACAAAATCACTGAAGAGAAACCGAGGGTCGTTTATAAAATACACTGAAGTTAAGAAGTCCCTGGCTCACAAATCGAGTCCGGAAGAGTATTTAGAAGAAACATCAACATGGACCTGGACTGTTTCTGCATCGCTGGTTTTGTTTTCTTTCCTGTCTGCTGCTGACCACTGCTAGAGACAGGGAAATGATAAAAGTGGAGCTTATCCAAACCCAGGAAGCCAGGTGCATGGTCCTGCTGTCCTAATCCTGCATGCACATCCAGTCAGTGCTGCCTGTCAGAGGGCTGCCCTGCTACACAACCACGTGAATTTAATAAGAATAATGTAAAAGAAGAGCTCACATGGTGTGTGGCTGTGCTCTGAAACGCCCGTGCTCTGAGTGGATCCATGTTAATAATATGGAAAAAAACCTGTTCTCTTTTTACTGTCGCAGAGGGAAATACCAAGGTGAGGTTCTGTATCCATGTAAAAGCCCAGCCTGTGTGTGGCTGCTGTCTGGATGGGAAAATGTGATATTAAAAAGGAAGGCAGAGCCATATATTATAGGAATTGGAAGCCCCAGCTTAGAGTGAGGCCATATTTCACCAGGTAGGGTGTGAAACAGGACCCTCTCTAACGTGTCCTGGAATTTTGAGTTGTGCTTTACAGCACTGTAGGCAGAACCTGTGCTGCTTGCTCAGCTCATTGTGCTTAACTTATCAGGAATTATATTCTTTAGTTTGAAAAGATGACAGTGATTACTGGTGCTAAAGCATCTCTATCCTTTTAGAATTGATTCTTTGCTCTGAAATCAGTGTGTCTGTGATACTTTTTAATCCTGATGCTTGCCACTTAGGATTCCTTATCCAGAAAAAGCATTAATGGGGAGAACAGGCATTATGACTGCTGGGGTGCCCACTGCTGGTCTGAGTTGTGAAAGTGCATGGGTAGCTTTTACCTGCAGTGTTTTTGAGGTTTCTTTTTACTCTGGTACCAAATTAATTATTTATATCTGCATTGTTCATTTGTTTTCTTTCCCCCTTGTGCCCCACAGCACCTAGGCACTGGCACAGGGGATTGTGGCCTTAATCCGTCCTCAGTGGAGGAGCGGAAGGGCTCTGAGGAGCACAGCACCAGCTTCTCTGTCTGTCCCTGTATTCTGTTTTGGTGCTTCTCTTGGCTAAAATGCTGAAGGTGGTTAAAAAATAACATTATTTCAGTTAAATTCTGGTACTTGCTGAGAGCTGTTGCGATGCAAGTCTCTGCCTTCAGAAGGAATATAGGGTGATGGCTGCTCGAGCTGTTCTTGAATGAAAGATTGATGGGGGGGAGGCTGAAATGCTGCTGATGGTTGTCAAAAGCATTTGCAGAACAGAGATTGCACATTCTTGCCTCTTGTGTATTTTTTTTTCTTAAGACAAGTGTACTGTGTGCATTCTTACTGCAATATTACAGTGAACACTTGAATGCTGTAGTTCAAAATGAACATTTAGTCCATATTTCTGGACACCAGTCTTGATACATATCTTTCCTTTTAAAATCTGTTTATCAGAAGGATGTATATTTCACCTCCCCTTTACTGCAGAATTAATATTCCACTCTGAAACTGTTCTGTCTTTTTGTTTTCAATCCACTGCTAATAATGAAGAGGAGATTATAAGTACCTGTATGCCACAGCTTTTATCCCTTCACACACAATTCTTTACAGGCCCATAATTCTTTTAATTCATTTCATAAAGAAGCTGTGCTTTGATAATTGATTGTCTCTGTTATTATCAGGTTGGGAAGCAAGGTGTGAGTACAGCTGCAAGGTAATTCTTCAGTTGCTTGTGCCTGAGATTGTCACAGAAGAAAAATACTCTTCCAGTTCTTGGAGGGGGAGAAGATGAGAACAGCTCTGATGTATTTGTCAATAAAGGGTATCTGAGCTGGTTTGCCTGGAGGGAACATCTTGGGAAACACCATAACATCCTTATTTTAATAAGGGTGAAAGAAGGATAAACCTAATTGAATGATGTGGCCAGTCCTTCTGCTTTTACAAGTGTATTAAGGGGTAGATGCCAAAGAAGTTGCTATTGAAAGATGACTCTGGGAACTAAAATATATATTACTCCATGTGTTGTGGTCAGTATTCAGTAAGTAATACTCATTTGATCTGGTGGCTTAACTTCCCTCATGGCTTATCTGCAGGTAGTCTTTCTCTGTTCCAGGGCAAAATGTTTTTGTTAATTTTTCTTCTCTTTCTATCTTTACGTTTAAATGCTGTTTGGCTTACCCCCAAACAAACATTTGCATTGACAATTTTTTCTTTATTCTGTTTATTTGATTAACATAAGTTCATACTCTGAACAAGGATTTCTTTCACCCTGTTGGCTGGTTCTGTTTTTTGGAGAGGGGGGCTTTGTTTTTGATTGGTTGGCTTTGTTGTTTTTGAGGGGGGGACAATGGTTTTTTTCCTGTTTTTTGGGGGGGTTCTGAGGGTGGATTTTTTTGTTTCTGGTTTTTGGTCTGTTTTTTGGTTTGGGTTTTTTTAATTCGGGGGGGAGTTGTTTTTATTTTGGGGGGGGTTGTTTGGGGTTTTTTTGTGGGTTTTTTTTGTTTTTGTTTTTTTTTTAATCTTATTTTGTTATTTTGTTTTGTTTTGTTTCCGAGGTTTTTTTGTAGCTCAGACTTGTTGGGGGTTGGGGAAAGCTACCCTTGTGCCTGAAAATTTTGAATATGTTGGTAGGTGTCATAAAGACTCCCTTCTCTAAAACAGCACTTTACGGATTTGTGAAATTCTGTGATTCTGTGATATTTTCAGATCATCGCCGTTACGTTAGACATCATCTTTGGTCCCAAAGGTAGATCCTGAACACCATGAACCCTGAGTCAAAGGTTGAGCATGAGGTGGCAGTCAAGATCTGTGGTGCTGAAGGTGTGCCCACATTACTGATTGCTCTTCAGAGTTCTGCTCTTTTTTTTTTTTGGCGATTCTTTTGTTGTGACTTCCTTTTTTTTTCTTTCCCTCTTTGAAAAGGGGAGCCTAGCACTTCAAACTTTAAACTACTTGGACAGCTTAATTAAAAGTTGAAGGGTTTGTGGATGATGCTTATTACAGAGTCTTCAGTGCACTATGTCAGAGACAGAGCCCAAGGTGTTCTGCCTCTCGGTGCTGTCTCTGCAAAATTGTAACGCATCACACCTCCATCACCTGCCTCCAGGATCATTACCTCCTCAGCTGGAACACTGCTTCCTTCTTAAGGGAGTCAAAAATGTTCATTGTAATGAGGGTTGAAGAGTATGGAGAAGGAGATTGTCTGCTCCCTTAGGAATGTGTGCTCAGAGGAGAAAATATCGAGACAAACCCGGCTGACACACGGTGGAGGGGGCCTGTGACAAGGGTCCTGTGTGTCTCTGGGGTGTGTTTTGGGGGTGTCTCTGGGTTTTGTTGCTGCTTTTACCTCTAACCACATCCCTCAGCCTGGGCAGAGACCCCAGGTTCTGGGCTCCAGTGGCTGGGCAGGTCTGTACTGGGCAGCAGCGCTGGACTTCAGTGGCTGTGCAGGAGGGTCCTGGGCTGGAACACTCCTAACATCCTTTTAACAGGCAAAAATCAGTGTTAGCCTTGGGTTTTGCAGCATTCTGTGGAGTCTGACTGGGATGTCATCGTTTCCAGTGTGATCCTTGATGTAAGGTCCCTCTTTGTTTCAGCTGGTACCAGTTTTGGGCCATATTTTGGTCATGTTAATCTTATACATAATCTTATACACGGCCACAGTGGGGGGCCCACGGCCCCATCTCTGGAGCTGACTGTTGAAAGCACATCTTTGTTTGCTCCAGATGATCTCCAGGTTTTCAAGCTACGTCAGAAAGAGAACAGGAGGTGGAATTACCTTAATAGCAGAGGTCTCTGGATCTCCCAGATTGTTAAAAATCTGGTGTCCCATGCATTGAAAAGTGGTGCTTCTGAGTCTGCTGGCTGGATCTGTGTTCCTTCTGCAGCCTGCCCTGCTTTGGAGAGCAGTTGAAATGTGAAATCTGTAATTGTGTTGTGAATCTTGTGCTTTTTAGAAAAACTGGAAGTTTGCCCTTACCTTTGTATTTTGAATTCCCTGCCTGAGGTGTGATGTTACCTTCAAATTATGTCTGAACAGCAATAGCTTGCCCCGCTTATTTTTGTGATTCTTCTTATATAGTTACTGTTGCTTTAAACTGTTAACTTAAAATGGAGTTGCTGTGCCACAGGAAATGGCACAAATTTATATATCCTCCATAAAACACTGCGAGAGAACTCAGCCTGTTCTGGGTGTGCACATTTCTGGGCTCTGAAATGTGCCTGTGCGAATTAAAGTTACGTAGGTGAATTCATTTCTTGATGACTCGCCTTGCAGAAAATGTTCTAATGGACATTTTTAAGTGTGCTTTTTCTTTTTTTAAAATACTTTGGATTTGGTTGGGGGGGAATTTTTTGTTTGTTTTACAGTTTTACTTGGCTTTTCTTCTTCTTCAACATTTCTGACCTTTATTATGTCTCTTTATTTTCTAGAAGAAACAAGCAAGTGCTAATGTCAGCCAGACCCCCAAAACAGAGACAAGTTAGGCATTACCTTAGCTGCTGCTAAGGTAATGCCTACTTAAGGAAATGGTCTTTTTTGACAAGTGAAGAGGATGTGGTGTGAGTCCATCCCCTGCAGTAGGATAGAAAATTATTTGTTTGCCAGCATTCAACACCACAAGGGTGCTCTTCATGACTTGCTAGAAATTGTGACGTGTTGAAATGAAAGGGGAGCACAAGTCAGCAGAATGCCAGTGTTGACATCCTGAGGGAATGGAGGGTAACATTCTCCCCTTTCACATGTTCTTTGTTAGCCTCCCAGTTATTTTAAAGAATCCTGGCCCTGTTGATATCAGTGGCAACCTTCATTTGACTTTTGGGGGGCTGTGGTTGTTTTCCCACCCTGAGGTGTTTGTACTTTTTGGGTTTACTTGGTGGAACTTGGTGGGTTTGATGCTTGTCTTTGCTTTCACTGCCCCTGGAGCAGTTCAGCAGATCATTCAAGAAGCATTTTAAAGCTGAATTGCAAAGGAGTGCAGGTGATGCTCTCTTGAGGGGAAACAGGCTGCTCAGGTGTTGCAGGGTGTTGAAAGAGGGTGTTGAAAATACTCTTGCTGATGCTGCACCTGGTAGCCCTTGTTAGGTGCATAATGGTCACAGGTGAATAAAGTGCAGATCACTCAAAAGAGAAGCAGCAGTATGTTTTATTGAGGTAAATAAATATTTTTGACAGTTTGATGGAATTTGGTGAAGTTTAACTCCAGCTGCAGTTCACGGAGAGCTCAGACTGGGCCCCTTTTGATAGCAGTATTCAAGAGCGAGGCAGCTGGGTGGCTGGTCAGTAGTGGAGACAAGATCAATGTCTTTATTTAGTTCTGGTAGCATGTCCTGTACTTTGGTTACCCTGAAATTCTGGATTTCAGAAGCACCTTTTGATGTATTTCTCAACCCACCTTCACTCCCACGTGTGAGCCAGGGGCTTTCCAGCTGCTTGGTTCACACCCAAGGTATGAGGCTGGCTGCTCCTAAGTCAAGCTGAGAGGCTTCCACTGGTCCACCACAGTGTTCCATATCTGGAGAGAGCCCATTGTTTGAAGGATCCTAACACCAGGAAGTGTTTCTGCTTGTGAATGGGATTTTTTATTTTCTTAATCAGTGCTTTGGTAAAACAATACACCTAAAGATATCTGCGTGCTTCCTAAGTGATTCATTTTTCCTTTTTACTCTGTGAAGTTGGAGACAAAGATATAAATCCTGTTATCCCTTTCTTTCAATGTTTTTGTCTATCACTAAAGACAGCCTGGCATTTTTTTTTCTGCCTTTCTTTCTATTCCTTGCACTTTGCCAGGGTTTTCCTCCTCCTAGTCAACCTGGATGTAGCTCTGTAGCCCATATCCGTCACCAGCTGCATAGTCCCATGGATGCTTATATCTAATTTGCTGACTAACACATCTCTACGTCTTTTTTTTTTTTTTTTCCAGTACATGTTCTTTCTATGGTAAGTAGAAAGAGCTTTTTAAGTGTGGAAGGCACAATTCGTACATGCTATTAAGCCTAAGAACTGGAAGGTATTGTCATGAAAATAATGCAATGGAATTGCCAGGAATTGCTGTATATTAGGTTATGACAGTATTTTACCAGTACTTGGTGTTTCTCCAGTTTCTGTGACATTCCAACATATTTATTGGTAAAGATTATGTACTGTGAAAATACTCAGCTCATACTATCTAATGTTGACTTTTAATCAATAGCTAATTTAGGTTCAGCCTTTTTAGTTCCCACTCAGCCATTTCCACCTTTTTCCACTTAGGCTAATTTTTCTGTTAATTGTAACTTTTACTTTCAACAATCTCTTGTGATCCTCTAGTGTTATTTAAAATAGAGGAAAACTCAGAGATTTATTGTAGTTTGTGCCACCCATACCTTTTTTCAAGCCGTTTGTCTAGCTGTATTCTTCTCTGCCTATATTTTTTCCCTAAAAATACCTATTGCAAACAAAAAATTTTGCAATTTTTTTTTTTTTTTTTTTTTTTTTTTAAAAAAAGATTTTTA